>WIGM01000457.1:0-36165 GCA_014235935.1 Colletotrichum musicola | reverse complement strand
TTAAAAATCGGCTTTTAAAGCGTGATAAGGCCTGGGCAGCTCGCTTGTCTGGGCAGCTCGCTTATCAACTACGTTACCTCTATATTTATTTAATCTACTCTAACTATTAAATATTACCTTTTATTCACCTCTAAATATATATATATATATATAGTAATAAAATCAACCTCTTTATCTAAGTCTCAATAAACTATATTATAGAGTTAGAGTTCTTTATTAACTTATACTAAGTATATTATAGGGTTTTTATAAAAGAAAATATTAAATCTATATTCTTAAGAGTTGAAATTACTCTATAGAACCTAGAATATATTATTAATAAACTTAATATATATTTTATAAGTACTTATACCTCTAATTACTAACCCTTTAATACTACTACCTTAATAGTTATAAGTACCCTTTAACTTATACTAAACTATTTCATAATTTAATTTTATTAATAAATAGATTACTACTTATTAAAGAAACTCTTTAATTCGAGTAATTAAAGTAGTTAAGTAGTTATTAAAGAGTATATAAGTAATAGTATACTTACTTACTCTTTTAACTAATCGACTTTATATACTTAAGGGTATAAATATTGTACTTACTAAGTACTAAAGAGCTAAAAGGTTATAAGTCTAATTTAGAGGGGCACTTAATATTAAAGAATCTTAGGTTTTATTAGACGAGAAATGAAAGGGGAAACGTCTAGTGCCTTAAGAGAATGAAGAAGGGGGTCTATTAAAGAGAGCCTAGCCGGCTCGGAGACGCTGTGGTGTGTGCGGCGAGACTGGACATAACGCGCGAACCTGCTTGAAAGATGTGGAATCATTAACTGAATCCAATAGTGATAACGAATAGTTAATTGAATGTATTGTGGTTAAGAAATCACAATTGTTGTTATGAACGTGGGAAAAAGTTCGCGGCTGACTGGTAAACCACATTAGTAGTATACCAGAACTATATATCGGTTATATATATACTACTATTACTATTATATATACCTACTTAGATAAAGTATCCTAAAGTAATAACATTAGTCCTTGCTAGCCACCCCCCCCCTTCTTTTCCGCTCCAGTCAGGCTGCCTAATTTTTCCCTGGCATTACCGTGGCACCCGACTGGCGGTCCGTCCGGCTGAATCATCAAGTCAGTGCCTAAGCCGGTTGGTTGTGCTTCTACTATATCGCATTTGGTTTTCGCTACTGACCTGCCGCATCGTGCGTCGACATCTCCAGGCCGTTGTCGCACTCTTCTAGAAGCTCGAGGCTCAGTTCTCCGATTCTCTCTTTGACTCCTCAACCGCCCCATCCATACTCGTCCTTGCTCCCGGACGGCATTTCACTCGTCGCGCCCCCGACGTATCACCGGACTGCCCGTTAAGGAAAACAAACACCACGACCGCATCATAAACCGCAGCGCTCGCATCTCCCATGGTTCATCTGGTCACGACGACCGCCCGATTACAGCAAGATGGCGACCTTGCCAGTAGGGGAGGACAAATGGGTGGACTATGTCGCCGAGAATAGACGACTTGCTAATGACCTGGAGAGGCGCGTTCATGTCATTGAGCTATTCAAGCTCGCAGTCGAAGCTGAGCCCAACAGCGTCAAAGTCTGGCGCGCATATTGCGAATACTTCTGGTCGCTCTATGTTGACAGCCAAACACCGGAATCCGGATGGACCGACGACGAGCGCCACATGGGCCGCGAGCTCTTCTCCCTCAATGCCGCCTTGAGCCTCTGGCAGCAAGGCTATGAATCAATCCAGTATCGCATCAGCGATAGCCATGAGCTATGGGACCGGTGGATTTCTCTCGAGCGCGCCATGCTTGCCGGCACTCGCACCGACCAAGGCATTCGACGCATCACCTTCCTATACACCGATCGCCTCCAAGTCCCCCACGTCACACGCAACGATACAGCTCAGGCCTTCTCCGAGTTTCTATCCTCCTACAACAAAGCCGCGTGGGAGGACACCATGCAGGCTGTCACTGTCAAATCACAGGAGGCCAAGAAACTGACCGAAGACCGCGATACCTTCGAGCTGAAACTGAACCAGGCTCGCCGGGATGCGAATGAAGAAATCTATCGCGCCGTATTGAAAGAATATCTAGACTGGGAATGTGTCCAGAGCAAGAGGAGCAACAAACATGCCGAAGCTACCGGCGAGATGTGTCGTGGCCTGTATGCCAGGGCTCTGACCGGCGTGTTTGCCTTTGACGATACCATTTGGAACGAGTACGTGCGGTTTCTCTCGACATCAGGAACGTACGCGCAGTCTCCCCAGGGCATGGTCGACGTGCTGCGACGGGCAGTTGACCATTGCCCTTGGTCTGGAGCCATCTGGTCTCGGTACATCTTGACTGTCGAGGACGCCAAGTTACCATTCAACGAGATTGAGCAAATCAAGCATAAGGCCACCAGCAACCCCGAACTTTACAAGAATGGCATGGCTGCTCTCCTCGACATGTACGCGGCATGGTGCGGCTTCCTCAAGCGCAAGGCGATGGATCTCAACGCCACCGATGAAGACGTCGACATTGCTGACATGGGCTTGCGGGCTGCCCTCGAGTTCGTTGATCAGGCGAGACATCGCTACGGAGATAGCTATCGCGGTGATCCAAACTTTCGTCTGGAACGCATCTACATTCAGTACCTGACCGAAAAGAAGCGCTGCATCGACGAGGCCAGGAGTCTGTGGCACAAACTCGCAGAGAAGCAGCTGTACGCGGACAGCTACGACTTTTGGCTCAACTATTACTTGTGGGAGATGATGATCTTCGCGTCAAACGGCAAGGATAGAAGCCCGACACCATCGACCGCCGCGATTGGCCTGAGGGTGCCGTCGGTCGCCACAGCCGTGCTCGGGCGGGCCATCAAGAGAAAATCACTTGACTGGCCCGAGAGAGTTATTGACGTCTATGTTCAGCACTGCAACGACTATGAGCTGCCCAGTACGGTGCGCATCGCCATTGACACGGTCTACGAAATGCGCAAAGAAGTTGCGAAGCGAAGAGAGAGAGAAGCCGCCCAGGCCGCGGAGTACTATGCGGCAGCCCAGGCGCATGAGCAAGCCACTCACGGAAATTCCACAGCAGACGACTCCGCCAGCTCCAAGAGAAAACGCGACGACAAGACAGATGACATGGGCCCGACGTCCAGCAAGAAAGCCAAAGGTGATACTGCCGGGACAGACGGGTCGGCGTCCAAGCAGCAAAGCCTGAAAAGGGATCGTGAGAACACCTCAGTTCTCGTCAGCAAGCTCCCTGGCGAAACTACCAAGACCAAGATACGGCAGTATTTCAAAGAGTTTGGCCACATTGTCGACGTGACGGATCCCTCAAATGATGACCAGGACAACACCCGGACCGTCATGGTAGAGTTCAGGACGCCGGAAGAGGCGCAGTCGGCTCTTCTAAGAGACGGAAAATACTTTGGGCAGAATCAGATCAGCGTTAAGCCAGGCACTGATTTGACGGTCTATGTGACGAACTATCCCCCTACGGCGGACAAGACCTACCTGAGCAAGCTTTTCCAGGATTGTGGTGAGATTCTGAGTATCAGAATGCCCAGTCTCAAGGGAAATGTCCGTCGAAGGTTCAGTTACATTACTTTCCGAGAACATGCAGCCTCCACCAAAGCGACACAAAAACACGGCCTCATTCTCGATGGAAAATTTCAACTCGTAGCGATGTTTTCCGACCCGTCGCGGGCAAAGAAGCGCGAGGGAGCTGTAGAGGAGGGCCGGGAGCTTCACCTCACGGGCTTGGATCCGGCAGCCGGCGAAGATGATGTCGAGAAGGTGTTTTCTAAATATGGCACCGTCAAGCGCATCAATATACCTCGAAACAAAGCAGGTAAAGCACACGGGGTGGCCTATGTCGAGATGGCAACCAAGGAGCAAGCCGAAAGTGCGCGCGCCGAGCTTGACAAGGCCAAGCTGCGCAACAGCATCATGACCGTTCAAGTGTCTGCGGCAACCAACTTCAAGAGGGCGGCAATGGCGAATAGGGAAGGCACGTCACCGGTGCCAAGTCAGGATGGCGAAGGTGATGCCTCGATGACCGATAGCAACGGAGACACATTGCGAGCTGGTCCGAGTCGGGCGGAGATTGCCTCTCGGACAATTGCTATTTTGGGAATTCCCGATACGGTCAACGATGCGCGGGTAAGAGAGATGGTCGAAAAGGTGGGAGGCTTCAGGAGTCTCGTCCTTCATCCCGGCCACGGCGGTGCTAAGGTCGAATTTGAGAATGCGGCTAGTGCAGGCCGCGCATCACTTCAGCTTGACGGTTACATCTTGGACGGCCGTAAACTGCGGACGGGGTCTGTCGAGGAACTAAAACGTTCAAAGGGGGAATTCCGAACCGACAAGATCGTATACGGCGTAGGCAACAAGAAGCAATCCGAGAAGACTACAACTTCCAAAGAGAGTGGTGCCGGCCTCGCCCCGCCACCGATGGGAGTCAGGCGGCCAGTCTTGGGTAAAGGTGGCGCCAGACGCGGATTAGGATTTCTCCCCAAAGCCTCAAGTGCGACAAGTGCCGGGAAGGGATCGCAACCCGAAGCTAAGGCAAATGGGGAAACTGAGAGGAGAAAACCGATGAAGAGTAACGCCGACTTCAAGGCGATGCTCTTGGGCAATAGGGCGACCATGGAAGATACTGATGGGAGGAATGTTGACGGGCAGGCTGAAAATGCCCAGCATTAATTATGGGCATAGAGAAACTACCCGAATTTGTATTTGCCGTCACAAGCTAGCCCACCTAGTCACACAGTGTAATCGGATAACGCTAGTTGTACAACCTAGCTCTTCAGTCCTTGATATCAACTCGCAGGTGATCGTTAGCAGTCGGTGTGGAAGATGCGTGCTGCGCCAACGTTGATCCAAGTATGTATGGCGGTGCTCTCCGTTGGCATTTGCGCCAGGCTCAGACCGGTTCTTTTTCCACATCTTGTCACTTGTTCTGTGCGGGACAATCGGCGACCCGCTGTGTTGGCTTCGGCAACACACTACAAGCCTGTGCGCCTCGTCCCTACCCCCTTTGAGAGAGCGGGTAGGAGCTCTCTCACGCAAAGTTTCTGGCTCTCACCATTCACTTGCACCCAAATATGAGAGCTTGGTTTCATAGGTTGACAGGCCGAGATGCTCAGGTGCAAAATGACGAGGTCATGTTTGTGTCCTTACGTGTGAGGTTTTGACATAACCTGCCAGCGGGCTTACTATTAGGCTTTGCTAGCGGTCGTGTTCCTATTCTCGTTATTACCTTCCTGGGAAAAGATCTTCTGCCATATAGCCAGCCACCGCTCGTGCTGGGCAGTTGGCAATTTGCCCGGCTGCTTGAAGGAGCGCGTCAGGAGATCTCGGAGTCGTGCACGGAGAACTTTGATAACGAGCATCGTCTTCCAGTCTGGCAAGGCAAACCGGCAGCGATTTCCATCCAGGACCAAAACACCAGCAAACATCTGTAAGAGTAAGCAGTCATTCGAGCATGCCTCTGAACCATGGCCCGGACTTACATCGGCGCGAACATCACCACAAAGTAGGGCAATGGCAAAGGGGTCAACAGATGTGGTCTCGTGAGCGTGATAGACACTGTTCCCGCACGTCAGCTTCTTGTTGGTATGAGCTTGCTCATAGAAACAGCGCGGGATCTTACGTCTTTGACTGCATAATGTGATAGTAGGATAGCCATTTGAGCTCATTGTGTCCCTTATTGACCGAAGACGGGTGCAGGGAGATGGATTGGTTATTGCCAACGTTGCGGAGGCCACGGCTTCCTGGGTTTTCTCGCACGAGTAGTTTGGGATAAAAACTCCAGGCAACGACTGCTGCTGTCACATCGTCATTCTCGCTGTTGATGTCAACTCGCCGAGGAATATCGAAAAAGCTTTGGTGCCGGCGTCCTCGAGAAGCTGTTCCGTAGCGTAGTCTGTTCAATGCTCTCCGCTCTTCATCCGTCAGTTGCAAGAATCCAGAATCTGCAACCGAGACAAGGAGCTGGCCTTTGAGATCTTCAATGTTAGCCAGGACTTGTTGGCTGAGGAAGTTCTTGCGGCAGAACTGGAACTCTTTGCCACCAGAGCCACTCGTCGACTGGCATACACGCTTCCATGCCAGATAGGCGTTGTAGATGGTTAAGAGGTCCGAGTCTCCACGCCGGAATGCCATCCTCGCGAGATCGGCCTGTGCTCGCTGTCCAAACGGAGCCGAGAAGGGCGTTTTTGAGGACAGAATGGCGGCCACGGTGATGGCCATGTCCAGACATTTGAAGATGGCGCCCATCAGTATCAACTTGCCAAGGAAAACGTCCAGAGGTAGCCGTGCAAGCTGATGGCCGAGCGGTGTCAGGTCCTCTCCCGGAGTAAGAGCTCGGACATCGATGAGCGCATCCACTGCACGACGGATGTTCTTTGCCGAGGGAGGGTCCAGCGCTTCGCCGAGGGTATCTTCGATGCCGCCAATCTTGCATATCTTAACACGGATAGCCAAGTCTTGCAGCGAGAGACGTAGCATTTCAGGCGTCTGCTGGTCGCTCATCAGCGTATCGTGCCGATACTTCGTGAATAGATGAAAGCATAAACCCTCCTGGACTCGACCAGCTCTTCCACGTCGTTGCTTAGCGTTGGCACGAGAGATGAAAGTGTCGATAAGTCGCGAAAGTTGTCTTCTCTCGTCGAATCTCATCTCGCGATGTTTGCCTGTGTCGATGACGCAAGTTACGTCGGGGATAGTAATGCCGGTTTCGGCAATGTTAGTGGCGAGGACAACCTTGCGGATCCCAGGAGGGGGGACGAGAAAAGCGGCCTCTTGATCTTCTGTGGCGATAGTTGAATGCAGCGGATAAATCAGCCAGCCAGATGAGAATGAGGGATCCCCGGAGAGTAGGTCGTTTAGCGTTCGAATCTCGGCAATACCTGGCAGGAACACGAGGATCGCCTTGCTGTATGCTGCGTATCCTGGATCCGAAGCGATCTTGGCAATGAGCTGGACAATAAGATCGAAGTCGATACGATACTCATCCATCTGCGCAAGGCTGGCCCTAGTCCTGGTAGAATAAGCCGAGAGGTCTCCACCGGATGTGGACTTGGATATCTCGGTTTCTACTTCGGCCATGTCATCATCCAGGTCAACCATCTTTTCCTGTTTTGCCTGCCCAGCTGTAAAACCCGTCGTTTCGATGGCGTCCTCCAAGTAGTGCACCTTAACCGGGAATGTTCGTCCGGGGACTGTCAGTATCGGTGCTCCGCCGAGGTATTTCGAAAACCTGTCAGCATCAACAGTGGCCGACATAAGAACCACTTTCAAATCCTTCCGTTTCTGCATGAGCTTTTTCAGGATAATCAGCAAGAAATCACTGTCAATAGACCTCTCGTGAACTTCGTCGAGAACGAGATGTGTGACTTCTCGGAGGTCATTTGAGCCTTCCAACATGCGCATGACGATGCCAGTGGTTGCATACACTAATCGCGTCTCCCGAGAGGTGTTGGACTCCAAGCGGATGGAATAGCCGACTAGGGATCTTGAAGTTCCCAAATCACCACGGCCCTCCCCGAGCTCCTCGCTGACACGCCGAGCCAACGATATGGCCGAAATTCGACGTGGCTCGGTACAGTAAATCTTGCACGCTCTGCCCCCGGCCAATTGGTTTTCGAGAAGGAAGGCTGGTACCTGGGTGCTCTTTCCACAGCCGGTCTCGCCACAGATAATAACCACTTGCTCCTTATCCACGGCGTTGATGACTTGCTGCTTAAAAGCCCACATGGGTAGCTGCATGCGGGACTGCAACATGGCTTGATATCTGGGGGAGCTTGACTTCTGAGCCCAAATATTCTGGTAGTACTCGGGGCCGCCCGACGAGCGGTTTGCAACGTCCTGTCCGGCTTCATCTCGGTTTTCACTTTGATTGCGAGCCGCACCTCTGCCTTTGAATGCCCCTTGAATGATGACGCCGTCTTCAAGCTCCTGGTCCTGCCTCTGACGCACAAGTGCCCGTAGCTCCCTGACGGAATCTCGGTCCTTGGCGTCCAGAGTACTTTTTCTGGTCTCCGCCAACTCGTCCCATAGTCCTCGCCACACGGCAGGCAATCTCATGCCCACCTTTTCTTCCTTCGTTGAAGTACCAAAAACGTGGAACAGAGCCCAGGTGGCAACGTAGGCTTCCGATTGCTTCTTGTCTGGGGTGGCAATGGACTTCATGCTGAAGGTGAAGTTGGTAGGGTAGTTGTTTACTTCGACACTCTCATCTTGAGACTCTGGAGGTATCTCTTGCACCTTGCCCCAAGAAATCCGAACTGAGTGGCGATTGGCAAACGGGGCCTCAGAAATGAGCCGGTAGGATATTTTCACCGAAGCATCCCTTGCCCGACAAGCTTCCTCCAAGGCTCTCATGGGGGTTACACCGGTCCATTTCCCGAATTCCCTAATAGTGATCTTCACGCCATTGGCACCAATGACCACCGTGTTGGACTTGCCAGCAGCGTCAACCTCAGTCATGGGCAAACTGGCAAACAGATTGGCGAGAGCACCGTCATCGTCATCATTCTCTTCTTCCAGAATCTCGGCAGCGATGCGGGCGGCCTCGTCATTAATGTCTTCATTAGGAGACGCTGCTGGCTCCTTCACCTCGTGCTCTAGCTCCTTCGAAGCGCCTTCCCGTGCCAGCTGCTTTTTTGCGGCAGCAAACTGCTTTTCCAGCATTACCTTCTGAGTCTTCCATTTCTGTTCGGCGGGAAGCTTATCGAAGAGAACGTCTTTTTCGATTCTGTCAATCTTTGCACGGAGCCTGGCGATTTCGTTTTCGTCACTGCTTCCTCCTGTCTTGTCGCCGACCTGCCCCTTCTTCCCCTGCTGAACACGCTCGAGCTCGAATAGTCTGCTCTTCGTTTCGAGGTAGGTTGGGACCAGATCGTCTGGCTCAATGTCGCTGTCGCAAGTCACCGCCGCCTTCTTCTTTTGGTTCGTCGAAGCGCCCATCTTCGATGCCTGGCCAGACCTCCGGCTGTCAGACTCGTGTGTCCGTGGGGTGCTCGCGCCCGAGGGCAGAGAACTTTCGGTAGAAGTGTCTAGAAATATAGTATGTTAGCCATGGCAGCCGCGGCCGCGACAGACATCATTGGCAACTGACCAGGATTTTTGCCGCCCTGTCGGCCTCGTCCTTCGTAGTCAGGAAGCTCATCAACGGGACATTCTCTAGCTAGCCAGTCAAAGGCCTCTTCCAGGCCCCATAAACTGTCCTTGGCGATCGCGGGTATATTCGGCGCAATGTCCAAAATATAGCGCATGACTGATTGAACACGCTCACGGGGAAAGCCGACGCTGGCGAGAGTCTGCTGCAGAGTCCATAACTTGATCGTCATATCTTCCTCTGGCAGCATCCTCCCGTTGGCGATACTTTCGCTTGAAACGCTGGACGAGGCAAAGCGGCTCTCAGCTTGAATCAAATCAAGAACCTGGTCCATGAGTTCTTGTGGAAGCCATTTCCGATAATTGACCGAGTCGGCCTGGCTTCTGAGAAGGCGACGATCGGTCTCGAGTCTCGTGCGCTGCCGCTGGGCGTCTCGCTTGGTTTTTTGGGCGTACTTCTCCACCAGCAGCTGTAACTCGTCTTCCTCGAGCTGCTTTTCGTATTCTTCAGGAGTAAGCGTCGTACTTGGCGGCGGGTTGCCTGTAGCCGGCTGAGGGACAGCCGAAGGGCCTTCTTGGGATGGCGCGGCGCTGGCATTGATGGCTGCTGTGCCACCAGTCGCTGACTGGGGTTTTATAGCACTTTCAGAGCCCAGGGCGGGTTCAGTTCGCACCTTGGACGAAGCAACCGATGTCGTGGCGAAACCTCTGGCCGGGTTAGCAGCGGGCTTCTTCTTCTTCTTTGCTCCAGCCATTAGGGACAAGAGTGAGTGAGGTAAAGGACAGGACCCAAAACCCGATCAAGGAAAATTGGAGAGAGAGAGGACAAAAGAGGGTGTGTCCTGTCATCCACAGACAGGCACTGCTAGGAAGGTAGGAGTAAGACAGGACTAGTGGGCAACACAATGTGTGAAGCAAGGCAGAAGAAGGGAGCATCAGGAGCCTAGCCAAGCAACAACCAAAGTGGGGTCGCAGTCTGCCAACGTGAATCGTTGAATCGTCCGGCAGGCTGTGTGCAGTCTAGACACTGGCTGGAGTAGAAGTCACACTGGTATATAGACCTAAGACAGGTCGTTTTCAGGTGCTAATACCTAACAAAAAAGATATTTACTTTAAAAGTTTATTATTCTAAGTATTTACTTAAAAACATAAGTACTGTAATTTACTAGTATTTGTAAATACTTAGTAATTTTTTAATATAGTTATAAAAAAGTAAACTAATAACTAGTAAAAATTAATTTTACTTTTTAAATAGTTATACTTAGTAGCTTAAGATAATAAAAAGTACAAACAATAGTACTTATAACTATATATAACTAGTATAATATTATATATAAAATATGTTTATTAATAATATTAAATTTAATTATAAATTAAAATAGTTATAATAAATATATTAGTAGATTTAGTAAATATTAAAATAGAAAAGTATTTACTCTATATTCTATAGGTAAACTACTTATTATATTTAAAACTATATAAATATTCTAGTATTTAAAGATATATACTATAAGGGGGAAAAGAATATTTAACCCCGCCATGAGAAAAAGCTGACTGACCATCAGTGCCCACACTTACCGCTTTCTTCTTTTGGACCAACCCCGCCAGCAGCTACTGCAGTGTGGGCTGTTCAACCCTAGGTCCTTCCATAGGCGCTACCTAGACACCTAACTGCACCTAGGTAGGTACCAACCTATAGATAATAGGTAGGTAGGCCTTCACAGTGCCTACTAAGGATACCAAGATAGGGCCTACTTGCTTGCTTGCCTACCTAATGCAGTGTCCCTAGGTAGTCGTGGGCCAAAATATGGCAGGGCTTGGATGTGCCTGACTACCAAGTGCCGACAGATCTTGCCAATGTCCCTTCCCTAGCTAGATAGGCAGGGAGGTACTCCGTACACCGACCTTACTTAGGGTACCCAGATACCTGCCTCCATGTGTCGAAGTCTTCTTTTACTACAGGTCAGGTCATAATAATAGCAACGATATTCAGCGGTAGTGGTGACAATACTATCCGACGCGACAAAACTTGGACTCTCTCGTCTCGGCCTCACCATCCCTCGAATCGACATCCGTTATTTTTGGTGGTCGCACTCCTTCCGCTCGTTGACTGCTCAGCTGGCCGACCTGCCCCCAATGATATCTTCTGTCCTTCTTGAATCCCGCCAAAATGACTGAAGCCGTTGTTAATGGCTCCCGCCTTGGCTCCGCCCCTCTCGATTTTGCTGCCACGAGAAGAGCCTTAACCTCGTCCTCGACCTCCCTCAGAATAGCCCACCTGCGCACCGTCGAAGACGCCATCTCTAACACAGGTATCCCTCACGCGCGTGCAACGAAAGCTTGCTCTGCTACTGCAATGCGAATGCTAACCGGTCGATGCTGGGCCCAGATACCGATCAGGCTTTAGTCCGTAGAATTGTCCAGCTTCTCTTCTGGACACACGCCTTCTATGCCGACCGTCCTTCCCGACTCGCCGTCCAGAAATGTCTCTCCGCGCTTCTCTGCAGGAGGAGCCTTGAGCCCGATGTCATCTCTGCCTTCGTTGCCGCTTTGCGTGCGGAGTCGCAGAAGCCCGGAATCGCGGCCAGCAATGCTTTCGTCTTGGTGGAATGGTGCAGTCTGCTCATGCAGCACCTCGCCAAGACGCCTCTCTGGGATGATTTGGCTTCTCAGGTTTTGCTGGCGGATGCTGACGCCCTTGAAAAGTGCTTTCAAACTTCCTCGAAGGGGGGCATGGCCCATTCCGCCATCATAGTCACCCGAAGAGGTTTACGCAGACTGTTCTCCGCCCACGAACACCCCGACAAGGCCCTGAAGGATGCCGTCCAGATTTTGACCAACAAAACAGCCCAGCCCTCAGCGAAGAGCGCTCCTCTGCTTGGAATCATAGCGGGTGTCAGCTCGAGGACCCCTTCCGTCAAGCCCGTCCTTGAGGCTCAAAAGCCCCAATACTTCGCTTTTTACACGAGGGAGATCATCGGTTCGCGTACAGCGATCCCCAAACACGTTGCGTCAGGACTACACGACTTTTTCCACGGCTTTGTTACCCTGGAAGATCTCGCTAAGGAGGTGATTCCCTCTCTAGAGAAAGGACTATTACGCGCACCCGAAATTGTCTTGAGAGATGTTGTCATCCCCTTAGTCGGCAGTCTTCCGAACGATTTCGACCTTTCAGAGATACTTGTCGGAAACTTGCTCAAGCCTATCCTCTCCAATTGTAAATCCAGCAATGCCAGCACGCGCAGCGGCGCTGTCAAGGCCTTCGACGCCTTGGCCGCTAGAAGCCGCGACGATGAGATTTTGGAGAGGATTTCAGAGGAGATTGTGGCCCCGATCAAGGGTGGGAAACTTGCCTCGGCCGACCATCGGATTCTTCATTGCGAAATGCTCGAGTCCGTCCCTCTCTCCAAGTCTACCGCCGAGAAGATTGCGACGGCCCTGGCAGCTGTCTCCGCCAAGGAAGGAAACGAGGCCGCACTCACCATCGAGACATCAGCTCTTGCAAGGTCAACCTCTTACCTGCTGGAGAATAACACCGACGTTGCCAAACCAATCGTGGACGCATGCGCGAAGGGCATCTTTGACAAGAAGCTGACGTCTCGTCGCATTTGGCTTCTTCGTGTTGGAGAGATCTTCAACGCTGCGAAGGGCCCGGGGCATCTATCGCCCTCTGCTGTTAAGTTTGCAGAGGCTGTTCTGCCCACGCTTCTGTTTACTTACAACGAAGTGGTCGCCAATCCTCTCATCGCCGCTCAAAATAACTTGTCGGTTGGTGCATACATTGTCGCCACCTTGACGTCCTGGTCGCAAGAGAGCAACGTATCTGCCGCTGTCAAGACCTCTCTGTCAAAGGTATCCATCACCAACCAGTGTCTCGTACTGGAACCAAAGCCTTCGTTCCTACTGAACCCGCGCATCTACGGCAAAATCACTGGAGAAGATGAGCTCATCTGGCTCTCGCGAGCTCTTTCAGCTGCCGCCGAATACTTGGTCGAGACGACGCCTCAACATGTATCCACTGCCTGGGCAGAGGCCTTCATGTTCATTATCTGTGCGTCAGTGACAACTCCTCAGGTCCGTCAAATTGCCATAAACAGTCTGTCGAACGTCTATGCGGCTCAGCCCGGTCTGGTTTCGCAGGCGATTATTAACGGTGTCTGGCATTGGCTGGAAGCATTGGAGGCAGGCGACAAGGACAGCGCAGCGGCGTTTTCGAGAACCGACAGCTCAAACCTCCACCTGGTACTCCGCACAATCTGCGTCAGACCGAAAGGTCTGAAACAGGCCCAATTGGACGCTATCCGGGCGGCGGTCGATAGGCAGCTGTGCTCGTTGTTGGTTCTGGCCCGCCCAGACCTGATTCCACGAGCTAATTGGATCGAACTCTGCTTGCGCGTCGAGAGAGATCCAGGAGACCTGGCGCGTCAACTTGAAGATGACTTGGTAAAGGAAATCCTGGAAAAGACTGCGATTGGGCAAAGATCCGATGTTGTTAAGCGGGCTGCATGCAACGCCGCTGCAGAGCTCGCCTTCGTGGCGCCGGACACAATGATCCGTCGTATTGTACAAATCATTCAGCAGGATCTGGAACCACAGGAGTTGCGAAGTATCGGCCCCGTGGAGGCTGCCATATTCAGAACGCCCGAGGGCACTGCCTTTGTTGATGTCCTAGCCAAGAAGACCCAGAATGCAGTGCCGGACAAGAACAATAAGGATTACGACATTCTCAAGTGGGAGGCTGACCTGAGGGCGCAGTTGGCTCAGAAGAAAGGCCAGCAGAAAAAGCTTACGGCAGATGAAACGGCCAAGATCAACGCCCAGCTCAAAAAGGAGGCAGGCATCCGCGAGTCTGTCCGTCGATTAGAGTCAAGGCTACTTCGTGGCATCGGCATTGTCCAGAGTCTTGCGACAGGGCCGCCGACCGAAGCCATTCTCTGGATGGGACCGGCCGTCAAGGCCCTATTGGATGTTATTGACGCAGGTGCCAGCCTGCTTACTGGCGAGGCCGCCGCTCTTGCTTATCTGGCCTGCGCTGAGCGGTCGACGAGCCGGCTTGGTACCATGAAGTCTTTCGTCGGAATCGCAACCCTGCGTGCTCGTGGCGTTACTGCGCTCCCCGATGACTACAAGCAGGAACCTGTGGATGACCTGGTCACCAGAGTGCTCTATCGTTTGCGTTTTGCCGGCGAGCAACGACCTTTTGACCCAGTGTCGTTCATCTACACCCTTCCCCTGGTCCTTACCGTTCTTGAAAGTGGCGGTTTCGGATCGTCGCCAGACGACCGCGACGCCCAGCTTGTCCTCGCCCTGGAGTTCCTCGCCTTCCACACAAATACGTGCGAGGAGCCGGCAACCCCTCGACTGGCGGTCCTATCGTCGCTGATTACGTCAATGCAGCGGTATACGCAGCACTACAAGATTGTCAAAGACTGCTTTGCAGACATGTGCCGATGCGTGGCGCCCAACATTACTTCCGAGGAGATTGCTGTCTTGGCCAAGGGGTCTATTGTTCCCCAGGTTAGCGTTAGGACCACGGTGCTGCAAACAATCAGCGCTGAGGTCGATATGAGCGATTTGGGCTTTTCCGACGAAATTTGGTTGGCATGCCACGACGACGTCGATGAAAATGCCGAGCTTGGTCGGGAAGTCTGGGAGGAGAGTAACTTTACTGTGTCACCCGAGGTTCCGGCCAAGATGCTTCCCTACTTGTGCAGCACCGACGGTCAACTCAGAAGGGCCGCTGCCAGGTCATTGGCAGAGGCTTGCAGCGCCCACAGCTCCACCCTAGAGCCGGTTTTGGAGAGCCTCAAGACCTCGTACGTCGAATTTGCGAAACCGCGAGTTCCTCAGTTGGATGAATACGGCATGCCCAAGAAGACAAATCTTGCAGATCCGTGGGAATCGCGTCATGGCATTGGTTCCGCCTTCAAGGAGCTGACGCCGCACATGGAGAAACAGCAGCTGGATCCCTTCTTTGGGTTCCTCGTTGAAAGTGGACCGCTGGGAGACCCAAACGCGGACGTCCGCAGCGAGATGCTCGATGCGGCTATCCGGGCCATTGATATCCATGGGAAGACCATGGTCGATAAGCTGATGAAGATGTTTGAGCGCACACTCGAGGGCCCGGACAAGAACACGGAAGCGTCAGACCGCGTCAACGAAGCTGTGATCATCATGTATGGCGCCCTCGCCCGCCATCTGAAACCAGGCGACTCAAAGCTCCCAGTTGTGATTGAGCGACTGCTGGCGACTCTGAGTACGCCATCGGAGACGGTTCAGTACGCCATCGCCGGATGTCTGCCACCCCTTGTTCAGACGTACGGCGAGAAATCCTCCAAATATTTCCAGCAGGTGCTCGAGACACTGATGACGTCGAAGAAGTATGCCGAGCAACGAGGTGCCGCCTACGGCCTGGCCGGACTGGTCCAAGGTCGTGGTATCTCGTCTTTGAAGGAGCAACGTATCATGATGACGCTTAGAGGATCCATGGAAAACAAAAAGGAGGCGAACCAGCGAGAAGCTGCCCTGCTCGCATACGAACTCCTCTCGACAATTCTAGGCCGACTTTTCGAGCCGTACGTCATCCAGATTGTCCCCCAGCTGCTTACTGGCTTCGGTGATGGGAATGCCAACGTGCGCGATTCTTGTCTGGCTGCGGCGAAAGCCTGCTTCGGCAAGCTCAGCTCCTACGGCGTCAAGAAGATCTTGCCCACCCTGCTGGACGGTTTAGACGACCAACAGTGGCGCAGCAAGAAAGGAGCCTGCGATTTGCTGGGAGCCATGGCTTATCTAGACCCTCACCAGCTTGCCCAGAGTCTACCCGACATTATTCCTCCTCTTACGGGTGTTCTCAACGACAGCCACAAGGAAGTCCGTTCTGCTGCCAACAAGAGCTTGAAGAGATTTGGCGAGGTCATCAGCAACCCGGAAATCAAGAGCCTTGTCGACATCCTTTTGAAAGCCCTCAGCGACCCAACCAAATACACCGACGAGGCCCTGGATGCGCTGATCAAGGTGCAATTCGTCCATTACTTGGACGCTCCTTCCCTGGCTTTGGTCACCAGGATTCTGCAGCGTGGCCTGGGCGACCGATCAAACACGAAGCGCAAGGCGGCCCAAGTCATTGGCAGTCTCGCGCATCTTACCGAGCGCAAGGATCTAGTCTCTCATCTGCCAGTTCTTGTGGCGGGACTCAAGCTCGCCATTGTCGATCCGGTTCCCACTACCCGCGCCACGGCATCGAGGGCCTTGGGTTCTCTGGTAGAGAAGCTAGGTGAGGATGCTCTGCCAGATCTCATCCCAGGTCTCATGCAGACTCTCAAGGCAGACAACGGCGCCGGCGACCGTCTTGGCTCTGCCCAGGCCCTCAGCGAGGTGCTCGCAGGCCTGGGAACAACCAGACTGGAGGAGACTCTCCCGACCATCCTACAAAATGTGGAGTCGTCCAAGCCAGCCGTCCGCGAAGGCTTTATGTCGCTCTTCATCTTCCTACCCGTCTGCTTCGGCAACAGCTTCGCAACTTACCTGGGCAGAATCATCCCACCTATTCTCTCCGGTCTTGCTGATGATGTCGAGTCAATCCGTGAGACTGCTCTTCGCGCTGGTCGCCTGCTTGTCAAGAACTTTGCTGTGCGTGCGGTCGACCTTCTGCTCCCTGAGCTTGAACGCGGTTTAGCCGACGATAGCTACCGTATCCGTCTCAGTTCCGTTGAGCTTGTCGGCGACTTGCTATTCAATCTTACGGGCATCAGTGGCAAGGCAGAAGACGACGAGGATGACGAGGAGAGCGCCAAAGAAGCAGGAGCTTCTCTTCGCGAAGCCCTCGGAGAAGACAAGAGGAACAAGATTCTCTCGGCTCTCTACGTATGTCGATGCGATACAGCTGGTGCTGTCCGCTCCGCGGCCATCAGTGTCTGGAAGGCGCTGGTTTCCAGCCCTCGCACCCTCAAGGAGCTGGTGCCAACACTGACCCAGTTGATCATTCGCCGCCTGGGCAGCTCCAATATGGAACACAAGGTCATCGCCAGCAACGCTCTCGGCGAGTTGATTCGGAAGGCCGGCGACGGCGTACTGTCCACGCTGCTGCCGACCCTCGAAGAGGGCCTGCAGACATCCATAGATACAGACGCGAAGCAAGGTATCTGTCTTGCACTCAAGGAACTCATTTCGTCCGCATCCGAGGAGGCCCTCGAAGACCACGAGAAGACGCTCATTTCCGTCGTCAGGACCGCCCTTACTGACTCGGATGGCGACGTTCGGGAAGCTGCCGCGGAAGCTTTCGACTCGCTGCAGCAGATTCTCGGCAAGAAAGCCGTGGACCAGGTTCTCCCATACCTTCTCAATCTCCTCCGGTCCGAAGAAAATGCAGACAACGCATTGTCGGCGCTGCTCACCCTACTCACGGAAACCACTCGCTCCAACATCATTCTTCCAAACCTTATCCCCACGCTCATCACCCCTCCCATATCTGCGTTCAACGCCAAGGCTCTCGCTTCCCTGTCTAGGGTTGCCGGCGCTGCTATGAACCGCCGCCTGCCCAACATCATTAACTCTTTGATGGACAATATCATCAACTGCGAGGATGTGGCTTTGAAAGGGGACCTCGAGAACTCCTTTGATACCGTAATTCTATCTATCGATGAGTATGATGGACTGAACACGGTCATGAATGTCTTGCTTCAGCTCACCAAGCACGACGACCACCGCAGACGTGCTGCCACCACTCAACATCTGGCCCAGTTCTTCGCATCGGCCGATGTGGACTACTCGCGGTACAACCAGGACATCGTTCACTCACTGCTTATTTCCTTCGACGACAGGGATCAGAGCGTGGTTAAAGGTGCTTGGACTGCACTCAGCGAATTCACCAAGAAACTCAAAAAGGAGGAGATGGAGAGTTTGGTCATCTCGACGAGACAAGCACTGCAACAGGTCGGCGTTGCCGGCGCGAACCTCCCCGGTTTTGAGCTTCCGAAGGGTATCAACGCGATCTTGCCGATATTCTTGCAGGGTCTGATGAATGGCACTCCAGACCAGCGAACACAGGCTGCACTTGGTATTTCTGACATTGTCGACCGAACGAGCGAGGCCTCCCTCAAACCGTCTGTCACGCAGATCACGGGCCCCCTTATTCGTGTCGTTTCCGAGAGATCAACTGAAGTCAAGTCCGCCATTTTGCTAACACTCAACAACCTCCTTGAGAAGATGCCCACGGCGCTGAAGCCTTTCCTGCCCCAGTTACAACGTACGTTTGCCAAGTCTCTTGCCGACACGTCGAGCGAGGTGCTCCGCGTCCGTGCCGCGAAGGCTTTGGGTACGCTCATTAGATACACCCCGCGCATCGATCCATTGATTGCCGAGTTGGTCACAGGATGCAAGACTTCTGATCCAGGGGTGAAGACAGCCATGCTCAGTGCGTTGTACGAGGTCATTAGCAAGGCCGGCGCCAACATGGGCGAGACCTCGCGAGCTGCCGTGCTGGGCCTCATTGACATGGATACGGATGAGAGGGACGATGCAATGATCATTACCAACGCCAAGTTGCTCGGCGCACTGATCAAAAACGTGCCCGACGAGGCTGCGAACGGGCTGCTCAAAAATCGAGTGGTTACCAGTCACTGGAGCCATCCTTCGGCCCTTGCCCTCAACGCGGTGCTAGTCGAGTCGCCACGAAGCCTTCTGGAGAGTCCTCTGGCAGGCGACTTGCCCGATGCTCTTTGCCAGGGCATGTCAAGCAAAAATGTAAGCAGACCGACTCGGCGTAATTTTCAAATCGATTCTGACACTGTTTTACAGCCTTACATCGCCGACAACCTGATTCTGGCCACGGGCAAGTATCTGCTGTCAGACTCGAGCAAGACCTTTGACTCGAACAAGAAGATTTTTGAGACACTCGCCAGTGTCATTCAGCCAGGAAGCTCCGTTGACTCTCGCCGGCTGGCCTTGGTGATCGTTCGAACCATGAGCCGCGTCAACATGGACATAGTCCGGCCTCACGTGCCGATCCTCGCGGGGCCCATCTTTGCCGGTGTCAGGGACCCCGTGATTCCTGTCAAGCTGGCTGCAGAGGCGGCTTTTGTGGCACTGTTCAACGTGGCAGACGACGAGAGCAAGGTGTTTGACAAGTACATGGAGGGTGCGACCTTGCCGCCCAACATGAAGAGGAGTATGCAGGACTATTTCAAACGCGTCACTTTGCGACTGGGCGCGCAGGTACGGGAGCGTAGAGAGGCAGAGGGCGGCCAAGGAGGTCTTGGCCTGTCAAATGATGAGGTCGAAGACGAAAAGGAGATATGGAGCGTGGGCAAGCTTGATGTTGGCGACGATGTGTTTGGCAAAAGCTAGTGTCTTATTAGATGCACCGCAGGAGAGAAGGTACCTAGAAACAGCTGCACGGGTGTAGAAAGACGACTGAGCTGCAGGGTGAACCATCTTTTGTTCGCATCATGGCTGGTTCAAAATTGCAGCAGATCACCGCATCTTCAGAGCAGGTGCGGATAGGTAGTTGTACAATTAGACCATGGCCTGAGTAGAACCTGGTGCAGTATAACTCAAGCCGTGCCCATCCCCTAAGTACCTACGCAGGTACACCTAGTAACTTGGCATTCGCGATTAGTACGAGCACATCGCACTGTACTTAGGGCCGTTAGCTCAGGTGTCGACCTACATAGTAAGTTCCTCTTAATCATGATGCGAATGGGGAAAATGAGGAACCCGAAGGAAAGCCGCCGACAGTGGAGGTCTATGATGGATGGGCCTGACTTATCGACCTGGCTACTAACTACGGAAGGTACCTTGGGGTACCTAGACACTTTCAGGTAGGTCCCTAGACTCGCATGTAGGCAGTACCTACCTAGGTAGGGAAGGAAGGGGGCCTGCGCACGACAGATTGTGTGTTGATTTTCACGTGACACTAGCTCGACACTGATCTATTGAGAGCCCTCGCTTAGGCAGGACGCCCGGACCTCTCTCTGCCCCCACCCAACGCAGCCCACAACCTCCGACTGCGAACCTCGCCTTCTTGAGAAAATTCGTCCGCCGAAACCCCTCTCAGTTTTCAACATCTCGACTCCCCTGGTAGGTACGACCATCGACAAGGTCAACATTCAAGATGTAAGTGATCTCGACGTCGCTGCCGCCGCCCTTTCAACCCGATTCCAACCCGATTCCCGTCGTCTTCTGCACCGGGCATGTCGACATCACGCCGCCGCCGCGCCCGGTATCTGCGGAGACGATAAATCGACGTCAAATAGTTGGGATTGGGCTGGGAAGGATGGAAGGATTCACTATCACCATCACGTCCAAAGGCTGATTCCGATTGCTTGCTGCAGGGTCAATCTGCGAACTCAGAAGCGCCTGGCCGCGTCGGTCATTGGCTGCGGCCAGCGCAAGATCTGGCTGGACCCCAACGAAGTCAACGAGATCTCCAACGCCAACTCCCGACAGACCATCCGCAAGCTTGTCGCCGACGGACTCATTATTCGCAAGCCCGTCACCATGCACTCGAGGTCCCGCGCTCGCGAGCTGAACTTGGCTCGCCGCATCGGCCGTCACCGCGGCTTCGGTAAGCGCAAGGGTACCGCTGAGGCTCGTATGCCTAGGTTCGTGAACGCTACCCTTGACATCGGCCGTCGATGATAGTCCGATGCTAAGTCCCGGGGCGACTTGACTCCCCGATCTCACCACAGGGACGTATCTCTGTATGAATCTGCCTGCTGACGCCCTATAAAGCCAAGTCCTCTGGATGCGTCGCCTTCGTGTCCTCCGCCGTCTCCTGGTCAAGTACCGCGCCTCCGGCAAGATCGACAAGCACCTGTACCACGAGCTTTACCATCTCAGCAAGGGTAACACCTTCAAGCACAAGCGTGCCCTCGTGGAGCACGTAAGTGACGAACCGACTCCTGTGCACACTCCCGAGACGACGACGATGGGCTGACATGCATTTTACTCTCCAGATCCACCGTGCCAAGGCCGAGAAGGCCCGCGAGAGGGCTCTGAAGGACGAGATGGATGCCAAGCGTGCGAAGACCAAGGCCGCTCGCGAGCGCAAGCAGGAGAGAGCGGCGGCGAAGCGGAACGCTCTGCTGGGCGAGGGTGAGGAGGAGACCAAATAGATGACTGCATCTCGATCTCGGTCCTCAGGCGGCTGCATTCGGAGTCATCGGGTTGGGTCTTCTTTTTTTACGTCCTACTGGTCCTAATGTCGCAGCAGGGCTTTGGCATGTAGCATTGAAAAATGGAAATCGATGACATGGCAAAAACGGGCATGAAAAATGAGCAGCAGCAATCTTTACCTGGTTTTTATTTGAGGGTCTTGTTTTCGTAGATGCCAACAAGTGGGCGTGTTTTCGATATGTGCCAAGCGTTCATGCCAGGAGACACCCATGTTAAGCTCCTCGATCCTTGCCCGTTGATGTTTAATTTGTTGCCGGCACAGTCAATACCAGCCGTTTGTATGACGCCATTGGAAAACCTCCACGATTTCCTCTGGCCGGGCCAAAGGGAGCGTCCCACTCGACGCCAACACCGCCTTAAGGACACCCGACCGAGGGCATTCAGTCATTCCAGTACCGGTTCAGAGATACACGATGTCACAGGTACTCTCTCGGTAGACAAGCGAGACGGCCGCTTTAACAAGCGAACCATCAGATGTGGCCATTTATTTTGTCCCGAGTTGCTCCGTGTGCCTGGACAGGCATGGTCAGGCGAAGGAACGAAAGTCACAAATGTTAGGTACGTTTTGTATCGTACTAGCTTGGGAATTGAATTAAGCGCCTCACCAGGAGCTTCTTCACCAGCGACGTGTTTCTCACAGCACACCGACTGGCGGTCGAGCTGTCTAGATGTTCAACCAAGATAGGAAGAACTATGAGCTGATCACGCCACTCGGCGAGAGCTCTTGATGTCGACAACAACAGGTTGGATCAGATGGTTTCAAATTGCCCCTCTAAAAGGTGGTGAGGTGCGCTGGGACATTTCAGCATGCGCCCGCGGAAGCGGAAGAGCTGATATGTGGAAGAAAGCGTGCTCGTCATCTCCAATTTAGTTGTGTAAGGAGGGAAATTTTTCGAACTGCGTTCACGGCCACGACGGCGCTAAAATAGGGGACGGGAGAAAGACGTGGAGGCCTAAGGTATCTAACTAGTTCTATGCACACTACCAGGTATTATTAACTATTAGAATATGAAGAAAAAGAAGATATCCCGAGTACACTTATTTAGTCATCAGAGTAATGTTCAAAATAAAAGATTCTTTAGGCTTTAACCGATATTCAATACTCTGATTAGTTAAACAGTATACATAGGTAGTATTAAGCTGTGTTGTTGCGTTCTCGGAAGCTAAAGCCGGCAGCAACTGCTCGGTGGGCACCTACAATCGCGAGCCGCTCGGCTCAGTTACCGCTGCGCACCGGGTAAGCTACCGAGGAGCAGGTGCTCGTCCGCTGTCCACTCATACCTACCCCAGGTTCCCAGCGCCTTATGTACCCCCTCCCCCACTGATCTTGCGCTCATACCTTCCGTATCTTGGTCACTGGCGCAATTGCCTGCGTCATCAACATCCGGAACTCCTCGTCCTGCCTGTTCATACAGCTTCGTCGACTCTTTCACGACGACGGTTAATCGACCTGTTAGATCCCAGCTTTCTTGATTTCCTGCAGCTATGTCTCTTCCAGTCTTCCGTGCCGCATTTCGCCCACTTCGATGCTCGCCACGTGTAGCAACCCCGGCAGCGGTCCCGCGCGCCAGCAGATTGAGGAGATACATATCGACCACCAGTTTGGAGGGCCAGCAACAGGTCCGTCGTGCAGCTCTGCCGCGCCCTTGCCGAGTTTTCTCGAGTTATTTTTGTCAAATACTGACTTTGGTCACCACGTAGCTGCTGTCTGCTTCTTTGCAGCAGGCCGATCCAGCGGTCTTTGATATCATCGAAAAGGTACGGACCGTCAGGATCCCCTGATAACGCCTTTTTCCAGCGCACCAACATCATCAACCTTCACGACGCCTAATATAAATGCACCACACTCGGTTTCCTTCAATTGGCTTCCAACCGCTAACTCTCCTGTACAGGAGAAAACCAGGCAGAAGCACTTCATCAATCTCATCCCCTCAGAGAACTTTACATCGCAGGCCGTTCTTGATGCTTTGGGGAGTGTTATGCAAAGTAAGAACAAGCCTGCACTCCATTTTCTGGCCAGAGCATGGGCTGATCCTTCTGATTAGACAAATACTCCGAGGGATACCCTGGCGCAAGATACTATGGCGGAAACGAATTCATCGATCAGGCGGAGCGTCTTTGCCAGCAAAGAGCGCTCGAGGCCTTCGGCCTCGACGCGAAGCAGTGGGGTGTCAACGTTCAAGGTTCGAATGTCCACCGGCTAAGCTCATACGCTCAGCGAGTGATTCCCCGTCTCATCTGCTGACTTGCAAGGGATTTAGCACTCTCCGGGGCTCCGGCCAACCTGTACGTCTATTCTGCGCTAATGGACACCCACGACCGTCTGATGGGTCTGGATCTGCCACACGGCGGTCACCTTTCTCACGGCTACCAGACGCCCACCAAAAAAATTTCATCCATCTCCAAGTACTTCGAAACGGTTCCTTACAGGCTTGACGAGACGACGGGACAGATCGATTACAACAAGCTGGAGGAGCTGGCCCTGTTGTACCGACCCAAGGTTATAGTGGCGGGAGCCAGCGCCTACAGCAGGTTGATTGATTACAAGCGCATGCGGGAGATTTGCGATAAGGCCAATGCTTATCTCCTTGCCGACATGGCTCACATCTCTGGCCTCGTTGCTGCCGAGGTTATGCCTGGCCCCTTCGCTCATGCCGACATCGTCACTACAACTAGCCACAAGAGCTTGCGAGGCCCCCGCGGGGCCATGATCTTCTTCCGCAAGGGTGTGCGACGTCAGAACTCCAAGAAGGAGGATGAAATGTACAACCTAGAAGGTCCCATCAATAGCTCTGTGTTTCCCGGCCACCAGGGAGGCCCCCACAACCACACTATCACAGCCTTAGCCGTGGCGCTAAAGCAGGCCCAGGCCCCAGAGTTTCGTGCCTACCAAACCCAGGTTCTGTCGAATGCGAAAGCGTTGGCGCAAAGGCTGGGCGCTCCTAAGGAGAAGGGTGGTTTAGGATATAAGCTTGTATCTGGCGGCACCGATAATCACCTCGTGTTGGCAGACCTGAAACCTCAGGGAATTGACGGCAGTCGCGTTGAGCGCGTCTTGGAGCTCGTTGGCGTTGCCGCCAATAAGAATACGGTCCCTGGTGACAAGTCAGCACTCGTGCCAGGGGGGTTACGTATGGGAACGCCAGCTATGACGACGAGAGGCTTCAGTGAGGAAGACTTTGGTCGGGTGGCTGACATTGTCGACCGCGCTGTCACTATCGCCATCAGGGTAGACAAGAGCGCAAAGAAGGCGGCTGAAGAAAAAGGAGAGAAGAAGCCCGGCCTACTCAGGCACTTCATGGACCATCTCGGCGACGGAGAGACAGACCCTGAGATTGTCCAACTACGATCTGAGGTGGCCGATTGGGTTGGCACGTACCCTCTCCCATGGGATGCCCGCTCCTGAGTAGTCATTATAATAAAGGAAAATGACGCGGCTGTTCTCTTTGAGTGCTGAGTTGTATGCGGAAGAGAGCTTCAGGACATTGGCAAGCCACACAGGGTGGGCGTTGACTTTTCAGACTTGTACTGGCCTTCTTCATGTTTGTTTGTAATGACCTCAAGACTTCTCTCCACGTCGCCCTAAACGTCTGCGCCCGAGGGGAATTGCCAGGCCTTCCGTTCAATCCGAGGTGCGGAAGTGTCGCACATCGTTCCGAGATGCATAATGTGTGTCATTCTCAGGGATGGTTATCAGACTGGCATAGCAGTATATCAGTCATGTCAACTCGCCATGGTTTCGAAGTCCTTCCAACACGCCTCATTCAACGTACTCAGTGTAGCATATAGCACACCGCCGAATGACCTGCAGATTTCATGCATAACTAACAAAGGTGGTTCTGTTATGGCCGCATCCCCTGCGGCAGTACCAAGCGTGTTTTTCATCCAAATTTCTATGCATTTTAACTCGGCTTGCGCTTGCTACTGCCTGCGGTGAAACAAACCACATTGCACCCTTCGCCGTTGGACGCAGTTGTTACTCTCGCCCCGTTGGGTCGGTCTCAGCGACTTCCGCGCTATATGAGGTGGTCTCGCCAAGCAAGGTCAGTGTTGATTTCCTGGCCCTAACCCTTTCGTAGTACTCCTTCAGCGTGTTACGCGAGTTGAGAGAACTGATGCCATATTCCTCGACAATGTGATGCAGCACCGGCCAAACAGCAAAGTCTGCCAGCGAAACGGTCGATCCTGCAATGAAGTCGGCCTCTGCTGCGAATTCGTCCCAGACCGATAGCTCTTTCTTGCAAAAGTTGGATTGGAGCTGGCCCCTTTCGTCTCGCGCAAGGCGCCGCCACTTATCAAGCAGTAACAGGCCTTGCTGGAAGCGGTTCAAAACCTTCGCCAAGTCGGGTTGCGATAGGCTTGCCGCGCCGGACTTTGTCGAGCCATGCACTGCATCCAAGTAAAGCATGATGGCCAACTCTCCCTGGACAGTTGACTTGGCCGCGTCGTTGTCCACAAATTTAATCGGCGTAATGTCCGCCGCCGATGTGTGGTTCTTGGCTCTCTGTTCCCCATCCTTCCAGTGACAGGGGGGGGACATCTTCCCCTTGGCGTAAGATAACCCGTATTCCGCCAACATCAACGTTATACGCAAGTTGACGACAGGATCGTCTGAGAGACATAGACGAGGCGAGTTGCTCATGTGGAGGACGTCAAACCCCTGCCCGTAGTATCTGTCCCAATCGAACTCAGTGGAGTGATTCTCAGTGCCGAAGGCTTGCAACATTCTGGCGGCCTCTGAGCTTTGCCCGTTGATGACTGCGTGGGCATCTTCCTTGGTCTTGCCCGTCGCACCTTGGCCCCAGATCATCGTACCGTCGCGATCAATAAACGTGCCGATGTGCCTGAACGTCAAAGAAATCCGTCCACCGGAGAAGGCCAACTCGGCTGGAGTCTTTTCTCGATCCATCCTCTTGTCTTGCCTAATAGCGTGCAACCAGCGCATGTTTGTCTGCAGGCCCATGCGACACAAGGAATTATGCGGCAACTTTGCTCGACAGGCTTTGCGTTGCTTAAACTCCTCGCCAAATGGCTCACCGCTAGAAGGGTTCTTTCCCCCCCTCTTAGACCTAAAAACCATCGTTCGTTCGGCTCCCAAGCTGACATTGGCAATAAAAGATCCCTTGACAATATCCAAGGTCTTGTCAGTGTGCTCGGAGATGTAGTCGGTGCCGTCACGGTAGAATTGAATTAGAGCATGGTTTAACGGATGCCCGAGCTCTTTTTCGATCTCAGTCTTAATCTTCAGTACTGTCGGCGAGAAGGCGAGAAGCGGTGGTGACTCGTCGGACGGGTGACGGTACACTGGCGTGCTCCCATCCGACGCAACGTCGCCTTGAACAGCGACCAGACGAGGCACTTCGCCGCCTTGGTGTGACATCCGCTGCCAGCGAGCCTCGTCTCTTACCGTCTCAAAAATATCGTTGACAAATGGTTCCGGGAGAACATTGTGGACGACAGTGGTGTCGCCTTCACAAAGCGGCTCTGGAGGCAACATATCGTTGTCTTCGCCCTGCTTGAATCTCGCTGTCTTCGTCGAAGCTGACTTGTGATTAGCCCCCGTTGCCGTTTCAAGCATGCGCGTGCTCTCGTCGACCGCCGTCCCCAGTGGTGGGAGCTCCTTTCGCACCCATTCTTGCTCTGGTGTGGGAACAGTAGCAGTTCCAACGGCAGTTTCGCAGGGCCGTACTTTTTCAGATCGGTCGCTGGAATTTTCTTTGCTGGGTGAGTCATCACAGGTTGATAGCTGTGGCGGTGGCTGAGTGCCCGGATCAACCTCCAACACATCAGAGCCTGCCGACCCTGGATCCTCAATGTATTGATGGAGTACGCGTCTTGAGGCCGATGAATGATTTCCATTGTGGAGTTTGAGCCCGGCCATATATTCCTCAAGTGACTTAGCCGAGGAGCTGTCATCAGGGATGGGGGATTTGCGGACTCTGGCCTCACCGATCTTCTTCGGCACAACAGGCGATGAGACGAGCGAGGGAGAAGCTGGAGAAACCTTGGATTCCAGCTTATCCATGACTCCTGGGCTATCGTCAAGCTCACAGCCCGTCAAGTCGACCAGGCTCCGCACGGCATTGCTCTGGCGGAGGTCCGAGGTGTAACCGCAGCAGTCCTCGACGAGAGTGATGGAGTAAGCGTACTTGGCAGCGTCAACCGCTGTAGCATAAACGCCGATGTTGACGAGAGACCCGCACAGAAACAGCTTGGTGATGAACTTGGCGCGTAGCATCTGGAGCAACTGGCCGGACCTAAAAGCCGAGTAGTGAGACTTGGTGAATGTCATGTCCCGCGGGGATAATGCTTCCTTCACGGCGGCAGGGAACTGAGAGCCTGGGGTGGCAGCGCAGACGATCGGTGGGCCTGGTCGGCTTAAGAAGGCCTCGAGGTCGGCGTCAGTGTTCACTTCTTCATCGGGAGCGGCATTTCGACGACGAAGGCGGGAGGCCAGGATGGTCGGCTTTGGCGGGGCGTCTGTGGCCAATATCTGCTCAGCAGCAGCGGCGCGAGGCTTGTCGAACTCAGTGCTGACCCAGATGATATCGCCAACATTGCGGAAGGCTCTGACTAGCTCGAGAGTGTGACGGACAAGTTCCTCCCTATTCGTGACTGGAAGTGCACCGTCGGCAGAAAGAAAGTCATTCTGGAAATCTATGACCATTAAAGCCTTGCGGGTAGGCAGCTGAGGAAGAACGCTTGTGTCGAAGGGGAACATCGCGGGGAAGAGGGGGTCACGGCATCCGAGATTATGGCATGTTTTTGGGGGCGGGGTTCAGCAGAAGGAGGGATGCTGCCAGAGAAAATCGACTCTGTTTCTGCTAGCGACGGCGTGGTATACGATAAGAAGTAACGCGGGAGTACTTGTGGGTGGACGGCGCTTGCAAAAACACCAATAAGACGGCCCTGATAACATGCTGTAGGTTACGCAAGTTCGATGTTCTAATTGTTGGACAGTATTATTTAATATATTTTCTCGTCTATATTAACAAACTAAATTATAAAATATTACTAAAATAGTAGTATTAAGTACTAATACTAAGTTAAAAAATACTATATATTAAAATATAAGTAATTAAATAACTAACTATAAGAAACTAATTATAACATAGTTTACTAGTTAGCCGCGAATATTAGTCAGCCGCGAACTTTGTCCTACGTTTATAACGACAATTGTAATTTCTTAACTATAAGATATTTAATTAACTATTTATTATCGCTATTTGATTCAGTTAATAATTCCATATCTTTAGAACAGGTTTGCGCGTTATGTCCAGTCCTGCTACATACACTATAGTGTCTCTAAGCCGACTAGGCTCTCTTTAATAGATTCCCTTCTTTATTCTCTTAAAGTACTAAACATTTCCCCTTTTATTTCTTGTCTGTGAGGACCAGCCCTCAGAACGATCAGTACCAACAGCCGCAGCCCCGAGGCTCAGGTTGTGGCGCCACGACAGCAAGCCACAAGGAGGCTGGGTGAGGACTCGGCGTGACCTCCACCGACCCCTCACACTTAGTCGCGATCGCGCATCCCTGCCTTTGCTCGTTTCCTTCTTCTCTTCTCTAGTTTAGGATCTTCGTCTATAGAGCCCAATCGAGGAGTCATCTCACCGTTGCTCTGGCCGTGACACAATCCTAAACTCTACAATCTTTTGCTGGCGAAGCAATCAAAATATATCTCCCATTCCAATCGCAATTATTTGCAACCACTACGTCGGCTGTGCACGACGCAAAACTAGGCCACAGAACCCCAACCCCCACGGACATCGATACCGACGAAGAAAGACCACGGTCCGCCGATACGTCAATCCGCCCGCCTGACAAAGAAGTCAGAAGAGCCAAGTAGAAAGGCAACCGGCAACAACATCACCCAGCCCGACGACAATTCGGCCAAAAAGGAGATAACCGCCGCCCCAGTGAGCACAGAGCCAGACGAGCCCGCTCCTACCCACAGCAACCCAGAGCCAGACGAGCTAGTTACCAGCATAGAAGCAGACAAGCCTAAAGAATACGACTCAGCTTCTAAAAGCCTTGAGGCAGCCAACGAGCAGCCCAAGGAACAACAAGATACCAGCGAACCGAACAAGATCATCGCTAAAGACCCGAACCCCGCGCAAAACAACGCGCCTCGCCGAGACCCCGAACGAGCGACAACGACCCACCCTCGAGAAGAAACTAGCGAAACATCTCCTTCCGATCAACTACGAGACAATATAGCCAGAAGAAGTCAAACACAATCCAGAACACCAACTCCCACTCTAGAGCAATACCAAGCCCTATTAGATCGCTTCAATCAGCTGGAGGCTATGTAGAGTAACCAAACTAATGCCAACGACCGCAATACCCGAGCGATAACCCCAGCCGAGAGCGTCTTCGGTGGCACCGCATTCAAGCCCACGGGCTTCGCCGCCCTCGATGCGTTCAAGCCGTTCGGTACAAACCAAGACTCGGAGAACAAGAAATACTTAACAACTGCCCGCGAGTCCCACCTCGACCCCGGCACCTTTAGTAGCGATAAGGAGCTTTTCGACAGATGGATCGTTAAGCTCGTAGACAAGTGCCGTAAGGACCTTAGGACCTTTAAGACAGAGCGCGATCGCATGGCTCTCCTCTACAACTACCTGGAGGGTTATCCGGCCGACCTACTTGAGTCTCGATATAGCTCTATTAATAATCCATTTAAGTGTACCACCGAGATGGTCGCCGCGTTGACTGCGGTTTACCACGATGCGAATTAGAGCTCTAAGGCCCGAGCGGAGCTCGCTAAGCTGAAGTATAACTCGGGGGATAAGACACTCGATATCTACTAGTTTATTAGTAAGGTTAACGGCTTAGCCGATAAAGTAAACATTATCGAGGGAGAACGTAAAAACGTCCTCCTGGACTATATCCCCGCAAACCTCAACCCGAACCTCCTTACCGACTCTAAGGATCCTAACATTTTGTATGAGGTATTCTGTAACCGAGTGGCCGACGCGGCGTTCTCCCAGCAACGAGCCTATGAGGAGAAACGAGAGAAGGAGCAAACCAAGCGAAACAGCTCACCCCCCAAGTACAAGCCACGCCGCCGCTCACGCGAGTAACTTATAGAGCGCCGTGAGTCCAAGAAAGGAGTCAAGGTCGCCAGCCCACAGGCGGAGAAGTCCTCCCTCTCAGAGGATACTAGGGAAATAACGGAGAGTACCAGACTGTGCTTCTTCTGCAAAAAGAGCGGCCATTATAACCGCAATTGCCCCGAGAGAAAGACCATCGCCAAAATGGTGTATCGCTTAGACAGGGAAGACGCAACAGCCACGGACGATCCCAGTGATTCAACTGACAACTCTTCGAGCGATTTGGAAAACTTCTAGGACTATCGAAAGTCTCCTCGACAGTCTATATACCACAGATAGCTAAAGTCTACAGGCCACCTAAATCGAATTTATTTACAGTTCCGATTAAACTTTTAGTAGATAGAATTGGTCTTAAGACAAAAGCCTTCTATGATACTGGAGCAGATATTTCCCTCTCGATGACACCGACAATGGCCTAGAAGTTGGTGGAACATACGGGAGCGAAAAAAGAGAAACTCGACAAGCCGTTATCTCTCAACGACTTCAACAGAACGATAACTACCCAAGCAACCCACCAGATACGAGTCACTCTCGAGATTGACGGACGACTATTCCCGCGACAGAAGTTCATCATTATTCCCACCACCAATAACGTCTTCATTAGTCAAGACTGGCTAACAAAACAAAACGTCTAGATACACCCAGCTTCTCACCAATTTCTATAGCCCGATGATAAGCCAGCCCTAGCGAAGTACTCCCGAACTATCACGGTCGAACATGGGAAGCCATCCTTGGATATGAAAGCGCAGATCGACGTGACGAGGCGCGATCGCCTCATGGAGAAAGAAGACCGCCAGCTGAAGGTCCGCAAAATCCTTCAAAACCCCTGGCGAAGGCCGACAGCAACCTCACCAGTGGCAGCCGTCCAACCTGCGACATCAAACGACACTCCGTTGTCAGCAGCGAGTGCTGATGACCCCGAGTTCCTCACTCAACTCTGCGCCATCCTGACCGACCCAAGGCAAGACCGATGGAAGAAGCAACCGACGCCTCAGATGCCGATTGCCCTGGAGGAAGTCGACAAGACCCCGACCGTCAGTCTCAATGCCCTCGCAGCTGACGCTTTATGGAAGAAGACTTACGATGGAAAGCATATCCCGTTTCCAGTAGGCGAGGATCCTGAACATATCTATAAGGTTCGAGCCAAGCTCCCCAAGGAACTTGCATATCTCGAAGGTTTCTTCTCTAAGAAGGTATTAACAATTCTTCCGCCGAGCCGTCCCGGATTTAATGTGGTTCTTAAACTGGAGAAGCCCCTGGTTGGGAAACCCGCCCGGTACCCTACGCCGCTCTCTCTAGGCAACCTCGAAAAAGAAACCACGGACGAGCTCCTAGCTCTCGACTTTATCGAACGTACGATAGAAGAACACGCGGCTTCAACACTATTCGTACCAAAACCTCACTCGACCGAGAAGCGCTTCTACGTAGACTACCGATAGGTCAATCAATTCATAAAGGGTCGACAAGTCCTTGCCCCGGATATCAGCGGCACGATTAGCAAGTGCGGCCGAGCAAAACACTTAACTAAGATCGATATCATCCGAACCTTCAACCAACTATTAATGCACCCTAATTCTCAGTATCTTACTACCTTCACTACTCGTCAGGGCACCTTCCAATAGAAAGTCTTGCCCTTTGGACTAAAGGTCGGACCCGTATAGTTTCAAGCTTTCATCAACGCTCAACTGAACGAGCTACTAGACCTCTTTACGAGCGCGTATACGGACGATGTCTTAATCTACACAGAAGAGGAGGAGGACGAGAAACACTTCGAACACGTCCAGGAGGTCATTTACCGTCTTCATAAGGCCGGCCTCCAAAGTGACATTAAGAAGTCAAGATTTAATGTCCTGGAGATCGACTACCTCGGTATAGTCTTGGAAGCAGGCAAGGGTATAAGGGTCGATCTAGAAAAAGTTATAGCTATCCTAGACTAGAACTAGGACGACATTAATTCTAAATCAGCAGTTCGATCCTTTCTCGGTCTCTACAACTTCATTCGGATTTTCTACTACCATACCAGCCAAACAGCTAAACCTCTCAACCAGTTACTCAAAAAAGACGTACTATTCGAGAAAGGACCAGAACAACACGTAGTCTTTGAAGCTTTGAAGAAACTGGCCACTTAAGCTCCCGTCCTCGCCTTCTTTAAGCCCAGACGACCGACGCGAATAGATACTGACGCCTTAGGAAAAGCCACGGGGGGTATAATCTAGTAGCAACAGGAAGACGGAGAATGGAAACCAATCGGCTATTCGTCCAAGACAATATCTGTTACTAAACAGAACTACCCGATTCAAGATCAAGAGTTTTTAGCGGTGATAAATACCCTTAAGGACTTTGAACTAGCTCTATGGGGTACTAAGTTCTTCGTCCAAACGGATCACTAGGCACTTATCTACTAGTCTACTAAGCACTTATTCTTAGCTCGCTAAATCCGCTGGTCTTACTATCTCTCGAACTTTAACATCACTTTCCAGTACAGACCCGGTAAGGACAACGTTACAGCCAATACGTTGTCCCGGAAAACTATCGACAATCCAACTATCAAAGCTCGAGAACTCCAAGACAGGACCTTCGCCTTAATCCCTCTAGAGAACATCTAAGGCCGAAGTGAAACAGACCCTCGAGCCCTAAACGCCGTTAGGAGTACAAGCCTATAAGGGGCCGACCTAGTCGATGTGATTGTCGCGGAAAACCGAGCACAAAATCTAGGTAGACGAGACGGACTCTTAGTTGTTCTAGAAACGTCGAGAGACGGTAAGATCTTTCTATATACCGCCCTTATCCACGAAGCTCACGAGCCAAAAGTCTTTGCGCATACTGGTCAGAACAAAACTATCCAGCTTTTGAAGAAAGACTACTAGTGGAATGGACGGAACGCCGACATCAAACGGTACATCAAGAACTGCCGAGACTGCCAGAGGAACAAAGTCCGCCACGACAAGACACCTGGCCTCCTATACCCTCTGCCAATCCCGAAGCACGTTTGGGAACACGTCGTGGTTGACGGAAAGAACATGCCCAAAGACGTAGAAGGTTATAATTACGTCTGGGCGTTTATCTGTCGGTTCAGCAAGCTTTTAGCCACCCTCCCTGGAAAGAAAGATGATACAGCCGAAACCCTAGCTATGCGTTACTACTAAACCTTGTACAGGTTTCTAGGAGTACCGCACGACTAGATCAGTAACAATACTGGACTGTTTATCTCAGAATTCCTTAATACACTTAACAAACTGACCGGCACTAAGCACCGACACGGTAGCTCTCGTCACCCCCAGAGTCAAGGGAGCGTTAAGATCACAAACACTAAGCTGGACCAGAAGTTACATTTCTATATCGACAAGTACCAAACTAACTAGCGGAAACATCTACCTACCCTAGATCTCGCGCACAACACCACTTACCATTCCTCTATTGGAATGTCTCCTTTACAAGTGGTATTGGGAACCGAGCCTCGCAACCCGCTGTCGACGACATTGCCACCTGTAGACGTCACTACTAAATAGGAAATAAAGGCCTTAGAGATTGTAAAGTAAACCAAAGCTATACAAGACCTTACACACCAAAATACTCTAGCTACTCAGGCTTTACAAAAAGCCCAAGCTAACAAAAGACGACGACCAGTGGACTTCACCGTCGGAAATGCAGTCTACGTCAGTAAGAAAGGTTTCGCTACTGAAGCGCCGACGACAAAGCTGGACTCTCAATACGCCGGACCATGGGCTATCCTGGAAGAGAAAGGTCACAGCTTTATCCTCGATACACCCGACTGGTACCGTGGCAGCAGGTTGTTCCATGCCGACCGCCTAAGGAAGGCAGCAACAGACCCTCTCCCACAGCAACAAATGGACCCAGAACCCCCAGTGGAAATTGGGAGAGAACCCGAATGGGAAGTTGAACGTGTGCTGGCTTCACGGCTATTCGGACGACGTCGAACTTTGCAGTACCAAGTCTCTTGGACAGGGTGGGACCCTGACGAGACGTGGTATCCAGCAGCCAACTTAAAGAACTCGCCCATAGCGCTGGAGTCGTTCCACAAGGAGAACCCGGATGCAGCCGGCCCTCCAGTAAGACTCCCACAGTGGATTCGAGACGCTGCGGAAGACGTACTTGCGGAGGACCACGATGACGATAACGTCGCAGAACACGACGGTAAGGGATTGAGAATGAGGAAGAAACACAGGACGAGGCATGTTTCGTGACTGAAGCAACTTTTTCAAGCCGTTCGACCGCCGTCGACGACGATCGAGGCTTGGAGAGGGATAGTGTGAGGACCAGCCCTCAGAACGATCAGTACCAACAGCCGCAGCCCCGAGGCTCAGGTTGTGGCGCCACGACAGCAAGCCACAAGGAGGCTGGGTGAGGACTCGGCGTGACCTCCACCGACCCCTCACACTTAGTCGCGATCGCGCATCCCTGCCTTTGCTCGTTTCCTTCTTCTCTTCTCTAGTTTAGGATCTTCGTCTATAGAGCCCAATCGAGGAGTCATCTCACCGTTGCTCTGGCCGTGACACTAAGAATGTCGAGAAGGCGTATAGGACTGCATACAGGTATTGCGATATAGATAACATCGCGCGTCGCCGAGCTGAGGCCGACTTGGATGCCTTCCCGTTAGTCGTTGAAGTTAACTAGGCTAAAGATCTTTTATTGTCGAAGATCTAGATGAGGTAGCCTACCAGGCAGCTGCCATTATGTGGGCCGAGGACAGCCCTAGATCATTCTACCCCATGTATACTCTATGAGAGATTCTAGAGTTTTTAAGATTTCGGACGTGCTGGCAGCAACTCGAGACGACTAAGACGAAGATGTTATTACTAGTCTGACTTACAATTCCCGCGGAGAAGCTGTAGAAATTCGCGCCGTCTTTCGCCGTCTTTCGCCTTCGAATCCACACTGATACGGCCAAGATGTCACACTCCTCGCAGTTGAGCACCTTAATCTTAAGACCACCGATAACAACCACGAAAAGGTTTTTTTTAAGATTAATGGCTCCGTTAAACTCGAAAAGCTGGTGACTTCCTTCTCCAAATGTCGGGGAAAGGCCTTCAGAGGTCTTTTTCGAGATCACAGGCCCAATCAAACTCGAAAGTCTCATGACTGCCTTCTGCAAATGTCGAGGAAATGCCATCAGCTCCGTTCATTTGCTTTTCGATTTCTTTACGAGAGCCAGACTGCCCAGTTGGCAATGTCGACGGCCGGCCGTCTCCCCTTGTGGTAATCCGAGATGCCCCTTTGCTGGGGTTGCCCTCGCAGGAAGTCGCCGTCTCGTGTCTTTTCATTTCAAGAGGGTTGTAAGCTGTTTGTCGCAGATGGGTCATGCTGCTCGTGGTTGGACATGAACGGCACTGATGAGGTAATCGGTCATTCAGGAGGATGACAAGCGGCTCCAGATGAGGCTGTAAGGTGGCTGCGCGAAAGCGCAATGGGATGGGCGCAAGGGACCGTGGATTCCGGCTGCAAAGTATCTGAATACGGAGCGGCGGGGGCGCTCGTCCGCCGAGTCTGGGGCCGGCGTCGCCATGAAGACAAAGAAGTGGTTCATTGCCGCAGCTGGACGTTTGATAGTTTAGGTGTGGCCGAACTACCTATCGAGGCGTAGTGCGATCTGTCTGTAATCAGGCCGGTACAGGAAGAAGACACGGTTTGTAAGGGGTCCAGTTGTACAGGAGGGAAAGTATCTAACTGTGGGAATAACGATATTGGCGTTAGCCACGGCTGTGGCTGACGGCTGTGGCGGGGCACGGACCTAGCTCCGCCGG
>WIGM01000456.1:0-36198 GCA_014235935.1 Colletotrichum musicola | reverse complement strand
GGGATCTTGCCTCGGATTCCCTGGATAACGCTGGTGTTGTCGATACAGATGTGTATAGGCTGGCCTTGGGAGGTCAGCAGGGCCCGCCGGAGCCCTGCCCTCGCCCCCTCGGCTTCGCCATCAAACACTTCTGCTAGGCCTAACCGACCGCAGCCTTGGGCAATACGCCTTTTGCCACGGTAGATAGCAAAGCCAAACCCTGTGGCTCCGTTAGGCGCCTTAGAGCCGTCCGAATAGACGACTAGGTGGCTCTCTGGTATGGTCTTTAGCCGGGTTTGGAAGGCTCTTGCTGCCTCTTCCTTCGTGTCCGTGGCTATAGGGGCCTGCGATCCTGGGAGGTATTGTGGCTGTAGAAGCACTGGTCTTGGGCACCTTGGTAGGAGGTCTGCTGTTTCCTGTAGCCTTGTTTGTTTTAAGGTTATAGAAATCTCTAGAACATTCCACTGTTCTTTCTCTTTTCCGTTCTATATAACCACAACTGCATCGATCGGACTTCTCCAACATGATAGTTCATCCCATCCCTTTGTTTAGTTGAAGTCAATGAATTGTATTGGTGATCACGTAGCGAGTCGAGACGCTAGAGTTGAAACTACTCGAGTTTACCGGGCCCCTTAATAGCCCTGTCCGCCAAGACTCAATATGAGGTGATATGGACCTCGCACAGGGTCACCAAGGCTTAAAAAATGCGATAGGGACCGCCATACCTGCCAAGCTCCGCGCGGACATCCTTTTCAACTCAAGGTCTATCTCCACCGCGGACGCAAGCTGCCTGGTACTCCGGCTGCTTCGCGATAGTTTTATTATTCCTGTCCTTAACCCGACGAGGCAAATGTGTCATATGAAGGCGCTGACGATTCTGAAACGAAGTAGCAGGAGAACCAATCCTCAACCTATACCGAATGATAAAGATATGGATGTGGGTAATTAATCTTCTATATAGTGATAATATCGCACCTCTAGGTGGAGGCGTCAGCCTTAATTGCCGAGACTCAACACGCCATACGTCGTTTTCATTGTTGCCGAACGATACGTAAGGAGACACTCTTGCTGGGCTCAAAGTGACGGCGGCCTGCCTGCTTTTTGAATTGCCTAGGTACTCAGCTGGACAGCTCTCAGCAGACTTGTTGGCGGGTGTAGGGTCAGTTCAGCACGTACATCTGTGTTAGTTCATGCCTCCCGAGAACGCGCTGCGCTGGACATCTATAACATCCCTATAGAGCGTTATGTAGACAAGGCGAGGACAGCACAGGTATATTTTACCTTCTAATGGATGAGATGGCTATGATTGGAGTGGGAAAAGTTCTCCAAACTGATTATTCTAAATCGGATATAATGTCTCCTTACCTAGAGCGATATCTTATAGCAGGGTTGTGTATAAGCAAGATAAGCACAGTTTTAGCGATCAGGTATTTTGGGCCGATAATGCTGCACCCGCATAGCCTGAGAGTCAATAATAAAAGTGGCTTTGCTGCCTTTAAGACCTATTTTGGGTCAAAAGCCAGTTCTGGCTTCTAGTGTGGATGTACTGTTTTCCATGAAGAAGTACTCCAGCCGTTTGGCAGTGTATCCCGTAAGCGCCAAGACCGACTGGTCTATGCTTAACGGAATCTTCAGGCTTGCAAAACGGACACCGATTTTGCAAACCTCTGTACTAGACCTGGGACGCTTGGCAATAGGGGTGGCCCAGCGCAGAACAGAGCGGAAGGTAATGGCTGATGTGGCGTTTTAGGCTCAACCGATCCGCGAGGGCCTCCCACATCAAAAAAAGAAAAAACGTCCGAGCTTCGTTGGCATTTTTACCATTTAATTAAACACATTACATCGCGCCTTCCCCTCCACTTCGCTCCGGGCAAGGAGCTCCGCTCTGGATGGAATAGCATGGCGAAGGCATAAGGCATATTTTTTGGGTTGTCGACAGCCTACTTCCAGCGGGCGGCCGCCTTTGAAATCACCGGCGTAGGCCGTAGAGGGCCTTGTTGGGCTTGAGGATATACCTCTTCTTGACGTGGCCGGCGAATATTACCCGAAACGATCTCCCTGGATTTCGCCGAGCAGCCCAGTACGACGCTAAATTTCTATCTTCTGACGACTCTTCCGGGCTCTCTCATTTATTGTTCGTCCTCACCAGTGAGGTTGTATCGGTAATAAGAAGTCTTAGAAACCAGGTCCTGGAATAGAAATTAGGTCCTGGATCAGAGATCATGTCCTGGAATAGAAACTAGGTCCTGTATCAGAAACCAGCCATTTGATTAAATAGTGAAAGGCCTATAACAAGGGACGTCTCTTTCCCTGCCGCAGCACCCGGCGGCAGCAATGCTAATAACGAAGCGTTCCTCCCTAATCAAGTCAGCAATTTACATTTATCTTGGTTTCTATCATTCTACCCTCCGAGAGAAGAAACAAACGAACTCCACATGTCTACCATCTTTCCACCCTTCGTAAGAGCTTCTCGAGTTGCCCGAGTGCTCTCTCAACACCACGCTCAATGCTGACTGTCTGATCCTCCACACCGTCCCTCATATCGGCCAACAATGACAATGTTTTGCATCACCCGCAGATCCTCATTCAGCTCTTCTTTCCTCTGCATGAATCCCAAAATGGAGCCTCTGACGACGGCACAGGAAAGGTCCAGGCCCGACCGGTATTCTTCGAGGTGGCTGCCTATTCGAGAGTACAAGGCGTTTTCGCCCACGCCCTCGTCCGCCTCTCTAGCCTCTATTAGATGGTTCCGAGTCTCGTCCAGATTCTCGCCCAGTTCGCAGATTTCACTACGTATCTTCTGCCTTTCCAGGTTGTTGAGCTTTAAGGCAAAGTTTGTTCGGCGATGCAAAGTCGTCTTCGTCAAGAATTTGATTATATTTTCGGTTTGAGCAATGAGCTGGTCGCGATGGCCCCGGCAGGGTTTAATAGCGTCGCCAAATACAGGGATACGGCATACTGAGCGCGGTATCTGCATCCACCACGGTGACCCTTGTAGGTCTATGTCTTCGGCAATGTCTCGCAGTTTCAGGATGAAATAGGACATCGTTCGTTGTTCTCCTTGTAGCTGCTCCGCCCAGTCGAGATTCGTCGCCTGGTGCATCTCTGACAGGGATTTGACAGCCTCTAGCAACTTGCCACCGTGATGCATGTTCGGGGAAATCTCTGACAAGGCCTGCATACTGTACTCGGTTCTAGCAAGGACGCCGATCACGACATCAAGATCAGCCACCAGCGGGGATGGGGCAAAGGTCGATGAGGATGGGGCCGGCACGATTACCACGGGATCGTCGACTGGGACCGAGACTGACGGCGAAATCCATCCCACCCTGTGCCCTGCAAGATGGTACATGAGGGCAAAGAGCCTCGAGATCATGCCAACGACGGCCCAGCCCACGGCAACGACGTTGCATACTACCGCCCATCCCAAGGGCAGGACGTAGAATACCGCTCCCACCACGATAAAAACGAACACTATCTTTAGGGTTCGGCCCCTAGTGAAGATTGCTACAGTTGAGATTCGTCGACTAGGAAGAGGGAAAGAAGGAGGTGTGGATGAAGGGAGCCGAGGGGAGCATCGATAGGCGTGGTCTTGGCGTTGTGATTCTGGGTTTGTACGTTGACGGTTCCCGCGTTTCGAATATACAAGACGTCCCTACTCGTTACGTTCATCGCTTGGTGGTGTTGATGGCCTCCCTGCGTTACCGTCCGGACATCCGTCAGCTCGTACTGCTGATGCTGCTCCGCTAGCAAGGTCCTGGCATGAGCGTGAGCCCCATACACGGCTTCATTACCTTTCCCATTAGTGGGAGTAAAAGATGCAAGCTCATTTTGATCTGCTTCTCTAGAGAAACGAACGCGTCTTGTCTCGTTGGCTGAGGATTGAGATCCGGGTTGGCTTGCAACTATCTCCCTAGAGAAATGAACGCGTTTCTGCTGTTCTTCGCGAGGACCAGGGGCTGGATTCTGTAGGGTTGGTCGTATCCTCTCGTAGGCAATGCGTTCTCGTTCTTTTGCCTCCCTTCTTCGTGCTCTCTCCTCTTGCGCAGATGGACCCATGATAATAGGAAGGTTGAGAATATCTTCTAGACGCGTAAAGCTTATGTCAATAAGTAGCTACATCAAGGGCAAGATCTTCTACGTCCGTCTTACAGTCTGTTCATAAGTAGTTCCTATAGAGACGTTACTACAGAGCTGGCCGGGACCGGTTTAGCCTAAAACAGATTTGGATGGCAATTTCGCTAGCCCGTTGACTTGAAACCCGGAGGCTTTCTGTTGAATGTCGAGTGCGCGAGAAGTGATGATGTTGTTTGTGCTATAGCAACTTGGGCCAACTTGGGTGGGTACCCTGATGTTCACCTGAGGCTTGATTAGTAACGTTTGGCAAGTATGATATGTGAGAGCAGATAACATCCTTTGTGTTGCATTTCATCGTGGGAGAATCCTGAGGCAATTTTCAAACGTCACAGGGAAAAGTCTGTGTATCGGTTGTTAGAGCCCGTTCTGCTTATCTAGCGAGAGTGTGTGATGAAAGGTTCTTAAGTACCAACACTTCCTACTGTAATATCCCACACACCATCACCAATCTTCGCATATGCATCGCCATTTCAGACAGATGTTCCTTTTCGATTAGCTTTCAGTACTCTCAGAACCATGCAATACCCAATTCAGCAGCAGTCCTACCGCCAACGGTCAAGTCAGATCTCGGACAAAAAGAAGACTGAACCACGATATAAAACGGCATTTTAATGTGCTTTAGTACTCATCATCTCGATGAACATTATTTCATCTTCTCAAGCGGACAACCTTCCGTTAGAGGGGTTGATAAACACCAGACTCCGCCCGTCATCTCGAAAACACGTTCTCGCGTCTGCGCTATCGTCAGGCGACTTCACGGTGTCCGATGGCTTCGCCCCCGCTTGGATATCTCAAGGTTTTTGAGTACCTGGGCCTCGACCCGACGTCCACGCCTTTCCATCCGCTTTCCAGCATGGCTGGCCCTGGCCGACCTAACTATGCAGCCAGTCGTGAAGCAATCCGAAAGGCCTGGGTCTCGCGGATCAGGGACTTGGGTATCGTTGAAACCACGCCTTGCGAAGGTGAATGTGAGGTTGCGAGAGTTGCCAACGCGAAGGAGTCATTTTTGACGGGCCGTGTTGGGGAGACTGTCTTCGAGGAGGGTATCATCCACGCGTTGGCCGGTTTGTTGCTGGAAGACGATACGCGCTCCGAGTATGTTAATCACGTCCTTCCCGTACTGAGGCCGCCGCCACCAAACCGGTTTGGATGGGGTTCGGGATCTGGTGATCTAGAGAGTGTATGTCCAGATAAAAGGGGTGTTTCGCGCCGGGGATGAATTGGGTGAAAGGAGCTGAAGGGAATATCTAGAGGAGACATAGGCGTTCTCGCAATCTGTTATAGCTAGTGTCTGTAGACTGTATCGTGTACTAGGTGTTCGACAATGCAGTCAACGAGCCAGAGACCCCTAGCCAATCACCACCACAATCCAAATCGTCATTCTAAAGCTCCCGATCAAGTATCAGGAGCCTCTCGCGTACTATAGTACAACCTCCTTATCTTTAGTTTCACCATCACGGCCGAGGATGCCAGAGGCAGTTGACGATAAGCCTGTGACCGCCTCGTCAAATCAAGTCCAACTGCGTTAGAAGGCCTGATAGACTGGTACCGTTGAGGTCAGGGAAATAGATGTTATGGCCCGGCTCAGGAAGAAGATGAGTCATAATGCACCGATCTACCAAAGCCTATAGCTCCAGCCAGTTCCTTGAAAGTCTCGACACGTACAAAACCACGTCTATATCCAGCCGCATCTTCTCCGATAAGAACGCACGCCACAAGGCAGCATAGGACGGGACCTTGAGAATGGAAAGATAAATGAAGGTGAACCAACACAACGCCTCTGAGAGACATTGGCGGCACTGGAAACGATAGCAGGGATGCCCAAAGGTAAGGATGCTTAAAGGCTGCTATGCCAGAAGCGATATTGAGCCCCTAGGATGTGACAGAATCAGAATTCGCGGGATAAGTGCTTAGAGGCAGTCGAGGAGACACGAGGAAAACGACGTCGCTAGTGCCCTAGAGGCCCTGAAATTTGGCCGAGGAATTGGAGGAGGCGACCCTTACGGCATGGGGTAAGATAAGAGCCGAAGGTGCGCGGACGGTTAGCGATACTAAAAGATGAGATCGTTCTATCAGTCATGCTTCTATGTGGCCGGACGTGGGCAGGAGCATAGAAGTGTGTGGCGAGACGTGGCGTCTCTTGTGGCTGTGAGACGAGGGTCTCTGACTCGCATATATATCTCGAGCGTCTGGGGCTCTCTTCGAGAGGCACCCTCTTACAATATAACCGCTTCAGACCGCCTTTTATTTGCCTCCTTCGTCGTCACAAAGTACTACGGATTTTGAATTGAAGTTCTTCTGAGCTCTGAGGCGCTGCGTACTTGGCGGAGTTTGATATGGATTCCTTTATGTGGCGGGAACAGGCCCGGATGTCTACTGTGGCGGATGGCGAAGCATGAGCAGAGGGCTTGTTGCCCATTCGCGGCTGGGGATTTGGTGACGATTGCTCAGGACGGAAAACAATCAAATTTCATCCAGACCCATTTGCAGTATTCTTTGTCGAGGGTCAGTTCTCTATTCTCTAGGCGCCTTTAGCGCTGTACTGTTCTGTGATTCCACTTTGGAGTTGTCCACAGGTAGGTAGGTATGGTACAGAGTGTGTCGGGAAGCCTTGCTGTGTTTGCACACTAGGTAATTTAGCCACCGGGTAACCTCCCCCGATCCTGCAGGCGGGGATGAGAGATGGCCCCTACGGACTACCTAGGTAGACTAGGGACTTAGAATGAACCCGCCGCTACACATGCCCGTCTGCCCTGCTCGATTCAACGGCGGTCAATTGGCCTGCCAACACACAAGGTTTGTCACATCTTTCCTGTTTTCCATCGGATCCTACCTGATGGGTAGCTGCATCGCCTGGTCGTTTAGTTCGACAGGAAGGATTTGAGAAGCGCAGTGGCACGGATAGCTACCTAGAGCGGTCCAATACCACCATAGACAGGAACCAAATATGAATTTTTAGCTGTTTTAAATAAAGTTATCAGGGCAGTATTTTTGGGCATAATTATGCAAGCGAGCCGCGCCTTATTCTTATATATGTTGTTCTTTTTCTGTGTATGAACTGTGGTATGCGCTAGCCGAGACCTAAGGTTACGATATTGATTTTTCTTTGTGCACTATGCTTGTGATGGAGCCGGTTTTGCCCGCGTGGCCGGGGATATGCTATGTCTTGTTTGTGTTGTTCTTGCATTCCTTGGCCTACATCCAGCATCTCGGTGCAACCCAGCATCTTGTTCTTCATCCACCTGTTGCCGTCGAAAGCCATGTATTCGATAAAACCCACATTGACGTCCTTATCTCGCGTCATCTCGACTAAGAGAACGGCATTGTGGTTGTTGCGCCCGCACATGACGACGCAGTTGATCTTGAACTTGGTCCCCGCGCTATGCCTACTGAGCTCGAAAGCATCTATCATGCCGTCCACCTTCCGGTGGAGCGACAGGCCGTTGGTCGTGGAACACAGCTCCTTGAGACCGTACGGCCACAGCGCCCCGGTGTCTCGCCGAGCATTGGCTCTCTACCGGTTAGCCGCATCTTGGTGACACCCCCCGACAGCAAGACCGAGGACAGTAAAACAATCTCATAGGTCAACAACAAAAGCTCCCTGGCTGGTGGCAGCGGCAAACCCTCCTCGGGTACGCGGTACAGACATCGAAATTTACACCGCTCCATGATGAAAATGCGGCTGTAGTCGTGCTACCGGTCAAAGGTATCGGGGAGGAACTCGGAGAAGGGCTTCCCGCCTGTAATGAACTTTTGGAATAAGATTAATTGCCGTGACGGGGCCGCATTCAGATGCCGCTTTTGTGACTACCGCGGGCGCACCTCCAACGCGGAACTGGATCAGGCGATAGTGCCTACTTACTTACACTAACAGCCACAATACTCGTATAAGTTAGAAGTAATAAGAAGCAAACCTACATCGTGTCAAGCCTTCCAACAACACCGAAAATCATCGCACTCAAGACCTAGCGGCTGACTGCATCGGCACGGCCTCCACATCTTTTACTGTATTGAGCGAAACCTGTGAGGCACTTGCTCTCACCGGTAACCGGGATGTTCGCGACTCTCCGCCGCAAGCACGTTTTATCCAACAAAACACGATCAGAAGAGCCTTTGAATATGCTATCGGCACCTTTGCGGACTTGAGATGCTATGGTAGCGGGTGGTTTTATTTGAAGCAGGCCAGCTCGGAAAGCTTGGCCAAAGAAGAAAAAGAAAGAATCACATTATTCTCCTCTCGAATCCGCTCTCTGTTGCCTTTTTTGCCCCCGCCCTCAAAATCGGTCAACATTATCATTATTGACCACTAAGACTTATAATATATTAGACTCTTGCGCCGTTAACACGTCCTTTCTCTTAGCAAGTTATTATTCAGACGGAGCTACTAGTGTTATACCGGGCGGGCTCTGTGTCGGGAGCCATCCGCTGTCATTCCACATTACCATGCAATCTGCGATGGTCCCTCCGGGTCCCGAAACAGGAGTTTATTACATTCCGATTTGCAACGTTTGTTTAGCCAGCCTCGACTCGGTCAACCTATAAAGTCTAACGCTCAAACAGCTGCCCTTTGATGCAGCGTGGAGGCCGCTGAAGGAGTGGCTCTGCAACGACTGCGACGTTGATTATGTTCAAATATTCCCAATTAGCACCTCGGGCTGGATTAGAGTCCTCGGAGCCCCCAATTTCTATGCTGTATGCGGTAGGTCAGATAACGATGGTCCGCTGATCGGATGAAAATTGACCTATGAGCCGTTAGATCGAATGAAGGAAGGGGTGTTCAACGGCAGGCGAATCATGTACGACTACCGTAATCTGACGAATCCAATCTTTATCAGAGACGTACTCCCTGCAACACAGCCTCTGCCGCTGGCATACACGCCTACCCACCAACTTAACTCCTCTGTTAAGATGTTATATAATCAGGTACGGGTTGAAGGCATTTAAAAAAGAGGCATGTGATATCTGTGAATAATATCTAACTATTCGTAGTGTAGTTCGGAGGCTATGGCTTCTGGTTGGGTACATCAGGTTGCGCAAATCTTTTCGCCAGAAACGACTCGATATTTCGAAAGTGTTTCTGGACATGCGGGTTCTGCCAGTGTACCCGAAGCCACCACTGAGGTCGAGACCAGGAAGGTTATTATCCGGAAGATAGGGACCAAAGTTTCAGACAAACAGGTAGAGACGCTCATCGAGGAAGCTCTAGAAGGGTTAACGCTAGCAAAGGATGAGCTCCACCGGATCGACGTCCCACGAGACTCAGACAACCAGTTGAAGGGTTGTGTCTCTGCGACTTTCCGGACCCCGGGGGCCGCTTGTAGTGTGGCTGAGACGCTGGAAGGCAAGATATGGAACTCAAGTCAGTTGGAAGCACGGGTAACAAACCGGAGATCGGCGGACGAACGGCCGAACAGGCCGAAAGAACCAGCTCTATCCGCGTCCGACGACCAATCGGAAGGCCAGGGAACACGGGCACCAGTCATTGTCAATGGAACCAGCCGCAGTCATCGGTCAGGGTCCAAGGAGAAAAGGTGAAAGTGAGTTAGATATAAGTACAATCCCGTTCAGGGCGACTCTATTCAGTAGTACGTTGTAACTGACTTTGTATCTGAGATTACATATTCAATGATTTTGTTAGCTGCCAAATCAAGCTGTACTCTCTATATTTTACCGAGACGTCATTGAGATACTATTGCCACATAGGTTTGGTCACTGCCCGCGATTCTGTTGCTGGGCCACACGTTAATTGTGCCCTCAAGGGGATCTCTCCTGACTTGTCTCATCCTCCTTCACTCAGTGTAAGCGTCACAGTTAACCATGGCGATGGGATGGGATTGATGCTAGGGGTCAGCCGCATTTCTTTCGAAGCGTACGAGAGCCGTTTGATCCACTCTTGTCCGGCATGCCCCGTGTGGTGGTGCCATCTGGCAGAGTTGCTGCGAATAGGTTTGCGTCACATCGATGTCATATATCGCCGGCCTGGTGCGGCTCTGGGCCTTCATCTAACGGCAATGCCCTAGGCCGGTCTTCAAGTTGGAAGACAACATCATGTCCATCTTCATTCTCTGGCTTCTTACTGCCCTTCTACTTACCGGACGTTCTCGCAAGATGGGTTTCTTCATTCTTGCAATTATTATTGCCTATCTACTTGAGAGACCTTCTCGTACCCACGCTATCTTTGTTCCTAGGCTTTTCACTAGCCCTCCGTTTGTTGCCAGCCTTCTCCTTAACCCCCTGCCTCGCGCCCCTGGTCATCACTAACAACTCAATTCGCGGACCACAAACTCACAAGAGCCTCACAAAGATGCTGTCTACACAACATAAGAACTGATCCAGTCTATCTGTACAGATAGTCACTGGAGGTACCCATTCGGGCACGGTAGCCTTTAAGAAAGTCGGCAAGGTGAGATGGAACTGTGAGGAATACTTTTGGCTGTTCTGGTGACGAGGGCGTTCTCAAGGCAGGAGTAGAGAGCGCCAAAAGTAGCTGGCTGGCATGGTTTCTAGGACGTGACTAGTGCGTCTTCACGAGCTAAGAGTTTGTCATTAGAGGTTTCGTGACCCGCCTACTAGGGCCTGCAAGGAGTGAGATGGAAATAAGCATCTTTCCCAATTCCGCAATAAATATTACCCTTTATGCTTTGTTGCTGACGCGTTGTTCCGCACCCGAACTCTCGACACGCTTGTCGGCAAAATCTATCTAAGCTAAGCACGATGACGCCTATCGAAGCATCTTATGATCAAGTCATTCCTCATCTTTTGCTGCCTCTTGTTGCCGAACGTCTGTAGGCCTATAAGCGCCTGTTTAGTCATTACGTAAATAGAAGTTCACTAATCCAACTTATAGTGATCATGAGAAGAGGACGAGATATGCAGCAACGAAAAGGATAGAGCATTTGTCGCGATGGTTCCTGACGAGGTCCCCAGCTTCGCGAGCCTCGCCACGTCAAGTGACGTTGAGCGCTAGTGTGCTTCCCTCTCCGAATGTGGAGCGCTGCAGCACTTCAGACTCAGCTTCAACAAATGTGATATAATGCTCGTTGGAACGCTCTGACTCGCCACAATATTGAAAATTCAAAAAGATCAGGGCTGGATCTTAGACACAAGCTCAGTATCGGAAAGGAGTAGGGAGGAGCCCAGCGCAGTTGCAGGAGCGGAAGCGGGCTGCGTGTGGCGACCTACTTTGGCAGGTCTCCGATAGGGCGGTGCCGGACATGGACTGCTACCCACACGCAGCACTCACGCCCATCCTGGTGCCGAACCCTGACGATGACATGGCGACCGACGACCTCTCATTTCGTCCCGATACTATCGTCCACGCCCGTGCAGAGTGCTCTGATTAGGTTCTAAGAGTTATGGTAGCGCTTAGGTTAAGTACAGTTAAGGCCAATCAACACAATCGCCTCGTGGAAATTGCGAACCTCTCAGAGGGCGAGAGCACTTGTTTGTTCGTTACCAGCCCATCACGATCCCCTTACTCTAGAGTCAACCAAAGCACTTCGGCCGGGCACCTATTTCCGAGTCTGCCGGACAATATGCAGTTCGCATCGGCATCAGCAGCTTCAACAAGAATACGTGTGTGGACTGACGACGACATGCACCGTCCCTCCTTCCTCGGCCAGGCGACGGGCACGCCACCTCCCTCTGTGCCTTGGCCGAGGAGGCTGTCCTCAGTGCCCGCGTGGCCCCCTAATCCGCCGCAGACACCGCCCGCCACCCGGCCCCATCCACTCGACGGGCGTTCACTTTCGCGCTCGTCCCGTTCACTATCGCCTCGGAATGAGAGAGATGAACAGGGTCTTCTCTGAAGTCAAATGCGACAAAAGGGTCGTTAAATACTACAGGCTCTCCTACAATCGCATCAACCGCAACCTCGCACCCCCCCTCTGCCAGCTCATGCTCATGTCCATGATCACGGCCACGGTGGCCTCCTTAACGGCGACGCCCGAATAGGACGTCCGCCCACAAGCAGGCGTTTTCCGGTGGAACACAGCATACACCGTTAAGGACGTGAGGAAGAATATTGGTACGCTCGACCGCACCCCCGCCCCTGCTCTACGACCAGGTCAGGTTTACTAACATCCAGATGAAAGGCGCCTACAACCGCATGCTCTGCGGGCTCGACTGGATCGAACACTGTGAGTTGACCACCTTCAGGTCCGCGGAACTTGGAACTGCAGCTGCGGCCATGACTCCAGCCCTCGCCCGCACATCCACAAGCGCGACAGACGGCGGCGCCAGCGCCTGCCTACAAACCTCCCGGCCGAGATCCTTCTATCCTGCTTCCAGAAATGACCGCTTTCAACCGTCGATTCGCCCGGTTTGCCCTGCCCATGTTGTAGCGGACGCAGATTCAGGTCGTTCCCCGCCGCAAGACCCTCGACCTGCGCGCAACTCCTGCGCGGATCGACATACACCGTAGAACTGATCATCGAGCGTCTCTGCACTATCATCTGGGACGCACCATTCACGCAGCTCCTAGCGCAGTGTTGATTCGACCACTTGCGTGATCTAAACATATCGCACGCACTAGCACAATCCGGTCCCTGAGCCTCGCATACCACGTGCGCCGGTCACTAACACGGCAGAAGGAATATTGTATCCACCATCGCCCTCTAAAACGCTCTCAAGTCGCTGATTCTCGAGTGACCAAGGCGGTCCATTTCGGCGATCTCCCCATAAACGACCTGGCCTAAGGTGGCATCCGCCATGTCTACATCAACTGGCACTACGGCTCTAGCGTCCCTTCAGACCTCTTCGAGTCCCTCGCACAATGTCTGCACGTTAGCTGGCTAGTGTTGCAGGCAGCGGAGACGGGCTGAATGCAATCTAACAAAACTCAATGCCGGCAAAATTGCATCTCAATGTATACCTATCAATTTCAGAGCTCTTGAAATTACCGCAGTTCTCGTCTAGCCGGAGTTTAGAGTAATAGCCTGCTTTAAAGTTCCGAGAATCCTAAGTTGGAACAGTCCAATAGAAGTTAAACATTCTCGCGCCCCATATCTCTCGTCCTCCCTATATTTGCCGCGTTTATCAGTCCGGCCCGGCATCTTTGTCCTTATACTCGTTCAGGTCCTTCGCTGATCGGGCACCCCGCGTTGCCTGCAAACCCGCCCGGAAACTGCGCACATCCGTAATGAGGACAGGCTCCGGTTCGCTTGATTCGGTCTCTCCCTCCTCTTCCTTAACGCCATTGACCTTGGCTGCGCCATCTGCAGCCTTACCTGGCACCGAGGCTTGCGCGTACAGGTGCACGGAGAGTTTCGCCCGCGTCTCCGAACCCGGCTTGATGTATCGCTGGAAGAACTCCACCATGTCCGCCTTGGTCAGCGTCCTGATGTGTGACGCATCTTGCTGATCTACCAACGAATGTCAGCTTAATACTCTCAGGATGTTAGAATACTTGCTTACGCTGCTCGAAATCATAGTACTCGCTAGCGATTTGAGCCCAGTGCCTGTTGCTCTCCTCATCAAGGTTCTTAAGCTTCTCCAGACGGTTGACGATCGAGCTGCGCTTGTGACCCTCGAAGTCGGCCTCTGCCATCGAGTCTAGGTTGTTGGAGAACGAGTCGAGGAAAGCCTCGATTCTCGAGTCCAGATACTCAGGTGTCCACCTGCTCTGGATAATAAAACTGAAGCCGTAGGTCGTCGTAAAGCTTTGGACGTCGCTGAACACAACGTATCCCAGTTGTTCCTTCGTCCTGAGCTGGTCGAAGGCTGGCTCTTTGAACATCTGTTCCAGCAGCATCGTTTTGGCATACCCAAGACGGTCGCCCTTGTCGCCGACGTACAGAAAGACTTCGATGCAGTGGTTGACGTTGGCTGGGTCCTTGAGCGTTTTCTTGTAGACGTAGTTCGATCCAGGAGGAATGACAAGCGACCGGATTACAGGCCACTGAGGCCGCGGCAGAACAGGGGGCTTCAAACTGGTCTCGATCATGCCCGTCAGCTTGAGGGCGTCTTCCTTATTGAGGTTGCCGTGGGCGAAGGACTCGATGTGCAGCTGCGACAGAATCTGCTTCTTGAACTGGCGGATATCCTCGGCAGTAATGTTGGGAAGTTCGGCCACACACTCCTCGGCAACGTAATAACGCTCCGAATTGAGCCATGTCGTGTAGTCAAAGACCTGGTTGAATGGCTCTTGGAGCTCCCAGTCATTATACTCCCCGTTGAGCCGTTCCTTGATGATGTTGAACCTTTCGTCCTTGATTTCCAGATCACTCATAGTAATTAATACCTGCTCGAGGAGGACGGCCAGCTTATCATTGTAACCACCGAGGTCGAGGAAGAGTCCGCGGGCGTCTCGCGTGACACTGCACCGGAGTCCGGCAAGCTTTGCGTTGTACAGGTACGTTTCTAAAGCATCGCTCACGATATCAGTGAAGAGCCTGGCCTTCACGGCATTTTCCGCAGTCGAGTAAATGTTGGGGTTCCGGCAGCTGATGACAAGGTTGGCCTTGGGGACCCAGAACGTGTCATCTTTCTTGAACCACGTCCGAGAGAGGCTGTCGTTTCGGACGACACGCGGCGAGAGCGCCGGCTCTTTGACCTCTTTCTTCTCGACTTCCAGCCTTGTGGGAATAAAGTTGTTCTTGTGAGGGAGGTGGAGTTCAGGCAGGCGATCTGACGCAGAACTCGTGGCAGGCCTTTTGATTTCCGCCATCAGGTCGTCGGGGATCTTCTCCTGGCTGTATTCTGTGCCGTACCACTTTTCCTTCGTATTCCAGTTACCAGGGAACTTCTGCGAGACGAAGGTCATACAGAAGTTGTCTGGCCTCAAGCACGCCAAACCCTTCTCAATCAACTGGGCGTCAAACTTCCTCAGTCGACTGTATCCACTGAGCAGCCACTCTCGCGGAAGAGGTTTCTGCATGATGGAGCTAATTTCGCTGGTGAACTCGCTTTCCGGCATCTTTTGCTTGAACTTGAAGTCCACGTCTGCCATTCTCATTAGCTCGTCAAAGATCCACTCCTGGGGCGGCGATTCCCGGAGAAGCGACACGTATTGGAAGAAGACCTTGATGATCTCCTTGTAGTTCTTGAGACCCTACCGAGTGCGTCAGCATGCGAGGACGGTGTCAAAGCGGCTCATGTAGCGGGCAGTCTTACCTCCTCCGTCAAGCGAATCTTGCAGTCAAAATTGCCGGGGGAGCCCGGGCACACAGGGTACGCCCCGGCGCTCAGGCCGTTGGCCCAGCCCTTTTCCTTGAGATAGGCCATGATGCTGCCAGGGCCCTCGTGGCCGATCAGATGGCTCACATATCGGCTAGGTTGAGACTCGAACATCTCTTCCTCGTCTAGGAAGGGGAAGTAGAGGATTAGCTGGTAAGAGTCCATGACAGGCTTGGCGAAAACCTGCATGCCGAGCTCGCTCTCCCGGAAAGGTACTTCGTTCTCCCAGCGATTCGGTGGCAGATTCTTGTTGGGGACTCCAGAGAAGAACTCGGCAACCCAATCCTCCAGGACATCCAAGGGCTCCCTTCCGAGGACAACCAGCTTCATCCTATTCGCCGAGTAGTGCTTCTCGTAAAACTCCATGAACTTGGCCCGCACGTTGATGCCCTCAGCCTCTGGCAGCGTCTTCAAGACTTCAAAATTGCCCGTGTCAAACTTATGAAATGGGTGCTTCGGGTTGCTTAAAGACCTGATCAACTGGAACAGTCGGTCTCCGTCGTTTTGCAGGTTTTTCTCGTTCTCGGAGTCCACGGCAAGAAGCTCCCGATCCAGAATCGATTCGAGGAATAGCGGTTCAATAAAAAACTGGGCGAACCGATCCAGAGCACCTTTTAAGGGCGAGGGGTTTGACGCTGAGGGTTCCTCGTCATTGGCGGGCTTTGCAGAGACGTCGAAAAAGTAATTGGTCGAAGTTGAATCAGTGTATGCGTTGCGGCTACCCGAGTTGCAGGCAAGGTACTGGAGATACCCGTTTTCTGTCGGGAACTTCTTAGTGCCCATGAAGAGAAGCTGCGCATAAACCACGTCAGTCAAGCAGGATCACGGCGGGGGGAGGGTAGGTGTCGGAGATTTCGGTCGTACATGTTCTACAGCGTGGGCCATGCCGGGCATCTCCTCCTCGTCGCTGAAGCTGCCGACATTGACGTCGAGGGCGGCGCTGGCCTTGTCTGTCTCAGGGTCGTGGACTAGTAGAGCTTCCAGATTGTTGGGCAGCAGGACAGCTCGATAAGTCCTGTCGTCAAGCGAAGGGGTCTCGAGCTGGTCAGTCAGCAGCTTCACTTTCGGACCTATCGGGCTGACAGCGTTGGGCCCGTCAATAGACATGGTGGAGGAGGCTGTCGCGGTGAGAGCTCTTGACGAACGCTGTAATGAATGGGGTCAAAAGGCCGTCTTCGGGGTTTATTCTGTTGCTTGGGTTGATTTCTCGTGGCACAGAGCAATATTTGCTTGCTAAAGGTGAGAGAACGAGATAGAAGGGATTTCAAGACGAGTGCCAAGCTCTTCTGCTAGAAACGGCCTTATGGGCAGGGCTCTCTAACAGATAGTCCCTTACTATGGATACCAGTACCATCGTTAGTTGGCATTCCAGCTGGTGTCGGACCCCTTTCCGTCTAACTAAGCGGCTACGTGATGTGGCTGCCTTTCAGGGTCAGTGGCCAAAGCAGAGCACTGCAGATGAGACGTGACAACACTACTTTCGCCGTTACTGGGGGAGCCGTTAGGCGGTGAGTTGGAGTTGATCTGGCAGCAGGCTGTTAAGCTGTCTCGTGCAAGACGTGCATGTGGGCAGGGCTATTCGCTGCTATCCAATCGAGGGGCTTCCGCTCGACGCTGGGCCAACTTGGAGGCCCAAGGTAGGTGATGCTGCAGTCCCAGAGTCGCATGTCGAGGCAGCCTTAGCCTGCCGTTGGTGTCAGGGTACGTGAACGTAGCAGCAGGCGGGGATAGAGCCCCTGCACACCGGTGAGCTCTAGCTAATCAGAAAGATGGGTCTGAATATCACTGCGGCTCGTGGCTGGCGGCACTCTGCGCAAGGGGACGGCCTTCACCCTCGTTGCGTCATTTGCCAGGTTGCTCATTACCCTTCTACTGTCGAGTTCTGGACCTGGACCTAGCGAGCAGTGGGCTTCTACTTCTCAGATTGCCACCCAATACCCCTCCGCCGTACAACAATCAGATAACCGGTCACACCGTGATGTGATCACATACAGCCGCCCGTCGCCCCCTCGACAGCAGCGAGGACGCGACTGTTACCAATGCATGTGCACTATCCTGATGCGTCCCTCGACGGGATGGGGGTGGTTTTGTGACGCACTCATCCAGATGCATTTAAAAACATAAAAATCAACAGTTCAGATCTCATATCTCATTAACCAGCTTGGACCCTGGTAGGGCCATCATCAATCCCATCTCCACGACCGCATTTGCTAGAGATTTCTTCGTCCCATGAAGTATAACCCAACTGGAAGCCTTTTCAAGATAGTACTCAAACCAAACGCGTTTCTGAACCGGGATACCGCATTTTTTTGCAGCAGGTACCCAAGTGCAATAGTCTTTCCGTCCGATGTAGATTATGTTCTTCTCCTCGTCCTCACAGGGGCGACTGAAATATTCCTCTTCTTCTCTATCACTGTCGTCTACCTCAAAGATCGCTCTAAACTTCAATCTTCCAGGCAAATAAGCTGCATTGCATTTCGAGCATAATCTACCAAGCAAGAAGAGGTTTAATGGCGACGACCGAAATGTTGTGACATTGCAATTCCCACACTAGATAGCCACCAATAAGATCAGAAGCAGGCATTACTTCAGAGCCCAAGAGCACATACCACAATACAGTCCCAGGAGAAATTGGGATAATGAGTTATGGCCATCAGAGACGCGGTTTGATGGTGCAAGTGGGTAGTAGCGGCAGTTTTTGGTTCAGGTCGAGAGGAAAAGCCGTAATGGATGCCTTTATTTCAAGCTGGCACATCACCTTAGCCTTTATAGGTAGCCCGAGCTTGGCGAATTTCTCGCCGGTGTGCGCCCTTTCAGTCCAGTTGAAACCCTGCTGCAGTGCAGGAGGCCATACCCCCAGGCCAAGGCGAGCAACACCTAAGGCCTACAGGATCGTCGAATCAATCGCGGAGGCATGCGACCACCTTACGGCCGCTATATCGCTAACCGCGCATCGCAGCCCTGTACGAAGATACCAAGACCAGGCTCTGGTCTAATAGGCTTTTCCTGTGTCCGGGGTGGCTACAGGAGACGCAACGTGCTGCAGGCATCGTGATTGCTTCTTCATCTTGCTGTGGACGTGGTGCGACTTGACGGCCACACGTTCTGCCCTTGCTACCATCCCTGGACCCTTCGTAGGGCCTGGTCTAGCGGGTAACCGTCTAGAGTCGCGAGTATGCATGGTTCGGCTGCGTTATTACGGCGGGAAGAATCTGAACAACGCGAAGTAGGACGCGGCCGAGACGGCTCTTAAGCATCCCACGGGTTCGAATGCGACATAAGAGGAAGCTAAGCAAAGTGACCAAATAAACCTACACCTACATTTAAGGCATTACAACGGACCCGCCCTAGGCATACAGCGCCTGATTTGTGTACCTGGAAGCCTCCGAAAGCAATTGTGGCTTACCGATTTCTATGAACGTCGACTGCGTCGATGACCAGCTTCTTCATCAATGCGAAAGAATATGCTTCTGAGGGGCCCCATCTCCAGGGTAGCAAGCCCGTCAGGCGGTGAAGAGGTCTGGCTTAACTACCTCCGCAATGTTCCGCACCCATTACCGGCATGGACCTGTCGTTACGACGAACGCTTGCATCTCCGTCTGTGTCTTTGGTGTAGGCCATTCCAGAACCCTTACAATTCGTTCCGGCTTGATCCTCGTGACGCCTCCGATCTCGTAGACCATCCCATGGCCACAAATGAAGTGAGGCTAAGACCGAACTTCTTCCGAGATAGGCGAGGAAAGGTCCGCCGCAGAAGACTGGGCCTCTGTTACAAACATAGTGTAGCGGGACGACAGGTCGCCCGACCCTGCCGAACCTCATCTCTAGGGGCTGCGCGGCAAAACATCAATGGGGTCCATAGGGGGATCTTGGTGGCCCGGGTGGTGCTGTGAGATGATTTCTACTGTTTGTTGCTATTGTATGGCGTGCTATGGACGTGTCATGTGCCGACACCTCTGATTCGCCAGGTCCATTCCTTCTATCAAGGCGCAGCGCTCCCCTACTCCCTGTAGGGTGGCCCGTACTACTGTGGCTGGCTTAAGTCGTCTGATTGCCTGCCTAGGCTGCCTGACGCACGATGCGGGCAGAGGCCGCTGCTTGTTGTGCTGCTGTTCGGTGGTTACCTCTGATCGAAATGCCATCGAGGGTTATTGTCTGTGGTGGGACGTCTGACGTTGGGCAAGATGGGTGGACGCTTAGCGAGGGCTTATTGTTCCGCGTGACGAGACGTCTGATGTTGGGGAAGATGTGGCGGATGGTGCTGAAGTGCCTCTTAGGTATAATATTTGTGCGAAGAGGAGATGAGAGTGTTGAGTTGAGGAGAGAAGGACGATTGGTGGTGGGGGATAGTTGAATGTCTGTCGGTCGGGGCTTGCTCTGGTGGTGAATACTTGTTTTGGTTACCACACCTACCGTTTCGACACAGCAAACACGGGTCGGGGTGTTTTTTTTATTTCTTGTTTTTGACCTTCTTAGTGGGAGAGGGGGAGAGAGGGGAAGGGAAATGATAATGAAAGAGAGAAAAAAGTGGAAGAAAGAAATATTTGTCATCTATTACTCATTTGTTCCTTTCTCTTTCATCATCTTTTCCCTTCTCTCAGCTTCCCCTCCCCTCCAACATATGTATATATTTTTTCTCCTAAGTGCCTTTCTGTTCTACCTTCTTCCCTCTCCTTGCTTCTTTTCCTCTCTCGGCCTCATACATAACTGTACCTACCTAGCTGTGTGCTTTGCCTTCTAGTGCGCCCTGAGCACCACATCTGTCCACTGACTACAGTTTTACAGGTCATATAGTACCTAACTTAGTGATCCAGTTCCCTACGACCTCATCCCAGAAGGACAGAAACATGAGGCCATCGTCGTTGCTCCTGCTGGAGCCTTGTACGGTATAGCTACGAACGGCTAAAGCTGGAGCCTGTGTTGTGTTACGCAGCGGATATCGGGCTCTGTCTGGGAATCCCGCCGTGGATGAAGGTCTACGGAAAGTTTCCAACTTTCAGTCCTTCGTGTGACCTTAAATTGTCAACCGACCCATGGGCACGCCGATGTCGCTGGGGGAGGTACTTGTCGACTTGCCATAGGCATGTTCGAATACCGGCCGAGCCTCGTTCATAAAGGCCTTGAAGACGTCATCCACGAACACTCTTCGCCGACGAGACCTCTCCTGACGGAGCGCCTGGTCCTTCTTCTTCTTCTTCTTCCGCTGTGCTCTGCGCCCTTTGTCCGGGTCGTTGGAGTCGCCTAGGGGCATGAGGCACATGATGCATTCCGCAACCTGGACGTCGTGGTTTTTGAGCAGCTGCGTGATCTTGGAGGATTGGGATTTCAGTTCGTCGGTCATGTCTGTCCAGACGGGCAGTTTCTGAAGTGTCGTGCGAAGGGCCTGTTCAAGTTTCAGGCAGTTTGGGCTGGCCGTCTCCCATGTTAAGTAGCGCGCGAGGGCGTCGTCGTCATCGTCTGCCTTGTTCCCCCACTTGCGAAGGCGTGTACGCGTGTCGATAAGAACTTCGTGTCGAGTATTCTGAATCACTTGACTCATCAAAAGGCTAGTCGTCCGCCGTTGGCAGCTTCTTTCGATTACCTTTTGGTTCCGCTCCGTCTCCTCTGGCGATCGCCACGTCGGCACCGACGAGGGCGAAAGTGTCTCCCCGTCCTTTGTCGGGACGTGGCAGCAGCTGCTCAGCGCCGTGATGCATTGCTGAACCGTCCGAGGCCGTCCGTTCTTGAAGAGGAGCGGGACGACGCGCTGGTCATCGAGTAGGGCTCCTAGCAGGCGCTTGTCGTCGTCCTCGTCACCGCCCCCATCACCGCTCGGGCCTGTCGCACTTTGACCTGCATAGACAGGAGCCTCTAGACGCTGCTTCTCACACAAGTATAAGAATGTTTGTAGCAGGCTGCTGTTGGAAGCAATCAACCGCCCATACCAGTCGATCCAGTGCGCCCGGGCGAAAACGTGGATGTCGCCTAGGCTGATCGGCTCGCGGCAGGCGCTGGCCCAGAGCTTCATCGTGGCCACTTCATTACAGAAGGCTTCTGCCTCCTTGTTGATGACGCTCTTGTCTGTGATGAGCCGCGGTAGGATGGCGAGGCATTCGTCCAATTCGGCGCACACTGTGTACCGGGTGTCGCGTATGGGCGCGGATTGTAGCCAGGCATCCTTCGCAAGGACTAGGGAGAAAAGGTATAGCCTGATGATGGTTACGAGGGGTAGGTCGGCTAACGACATCTGCTTGAGGTTTCCCGTATAGTTTTCGCATGCGTTCCTGCCATCAAATAGCATTCCGAAAGCATAGGGCATATGCTGTCGGTAGTAGAGGGTGGGAATCGCATCGAATGACGGCTTTCTGCGGGCAGGGTCAGCAGGACATCAACGGCCACCGGGCCGTGGAGAACATACAGTAAGGCCATGTAGCTGATAAAAGCCGGCGGGAGCGCGGCTAGCTTGTGCCACGTCACTCCCGTGCCCGCCGCCCGGTCGAGCGCGGCGACCCAGTCCTTGGCAAGCGTCGGATCGGACGTGCCGCATCCTCGGGGATCGGCGTCGGCCCAGGGCGACCGTCCCTCCTCGGCCTTCTGTTGCTCCCGGTCCACCTCGTCCAGGAGCCGCCTTTCGTTGATAAGTCGCCGGGCCTCGCAGAGAAAGATGGTAGATACTACGTTCCCCAGGCCGGTGGCCGGCCGATGATTGTTAGCACAGCTGTCATGACCGATGTCTCGGGGACGCGGCTGTTAGGGGGGAGGGGAGGAGGGGTCGACATACGGCTTGTGGCAACCCCGATGGGGAGCTATTTGTCTGCAGCCTGCTTCCAGTAGGCGGCCGCCTTTTCTGCCAAGGCCATCGTGACCTCCAGGAAGGAGAGGATGTCGATCTGGCCGAGCGTCAGGCCGTCGGCATGGCCAGTCCCGGGCTCTGCGCCGACCGGGGGCTCCGCGCGCCCGGACTGCTCTCGGCCGGTGCCCCGCTGCTCTTGTCCGGGATCGACTGCCGGCTCGCGTATATTGATGTCGGGGCTGGTCTTCTTTTGGTCTTTTCTGTGTATCGTTTGGAGGTGCTGCCAAATCTCCTGCAGGAACCGGATGTACCTCTCATGGCCCCATCTGGACCCGCCACGGAGGTAGGGCAGGCATTGCTTGCGTAGGCCGATGGCGTCTGACAGCAGTGGGGAGAGGGTCTCTCGTTGTTCCTTGAGTAGCGCGTCGACGAGGGCCCGCCCGCGCGGCAACGGTCGCGTCGTCGACGCCGCTGCCTGTGAGAGTTTGGGAAGGATCCAATAGGGCATACGCACCTTCCCTTTTGCCTTGTACTGCTTGTACAGCTCTCTTAGCTTTCCGAAGTCTAAGGACGCCATTACTGTAGGTATTATGGAGCGGAGGTAGTCGTGTAGACGGTTGGAAGCACTGGTGGGATTAGGGTTATTGGCAAGTACGGGAAACCTTTGTTAAGGGGGACTAATTATTAGTGGGCGACGAGTCTTCGAGTTCCAATTGAAGTGGGAGCGGGCACGGGTAGTCGCTAGGTAGCGAGAGTCCTTCTACGAAGGACCTGTAGGAATATCCTCATTGACTAAGGATGGCTTAGAGAGGAGGTATTTGTTATACTCTGCTTTATTTGGACACCCTCGACGACTTATGTCGGTCGAAGGGCTTCGCATAGTTTCGTTTTGACTTGACTAACTTCATCCTTAACAGCCTCTTCTATTTCCTTCTGCATGACTCTGTGGATGCTTTCCTCGACAGTACAATCGATTTGTTCCATACAGTCCCTCACCTCATCACTAACATCGAGAATTTGACCACTCAGTTCGTCGTGTTTCCCAGCCAGGTCATCCACATCTTGAGATAGACTGCCGATCACGTCATCGACGTCGTCTTGACGCTGTCCCAATTGAAAACAACTTCCTTCTACTTCACTAAGTAGCCTCTCGTGTCCCTTCCTCCACTCCTGGAGTTCTTTATTTGACTTTTGTAATTCTTCGATCTGTTGCCCTTGCTCCTTGATCTGCTGGAATAGTGATTGAAACAAAATTCCGATCTGGTTATTACCTGGAATTCCGAACAAGAGTCGCTGCAATTTCTCTGGGTGACGACCGTGTTCAGGGGCATGATGACGTTTCCGTTTGGAAGGTGATCGTATATTGATTTCTTCGTTTCCGTATACGAGAACGCCTTGACAGGAATTCACCGCATCGCCCTGTTGTTCAGAATCGTCATACTCCCAAAGGCCATAGTCACCTCCCCGACTGTTTCCGAATGGCGTGGCGGCCGGCGATAGTCCCTCAATAGGGCATGCGTCATACGGGGGTGGATGTGGTGAGGCACCTGAGTCTCGGGGCACAGTGTCGAACGGGAGAGTGCTGGCGGAAGGAGTGGGAGAGCTGCAATATTCCCTCGTGGGTGGAGGAGTACAATCGACACCGGGCATGGGCACTTTGACGCCAGCTCCATGAAACAGCCTGCGCACATCCACCACACACTCGTACGCCTTCTTCCGCTCTGCTGCCAGATTTGGGTATTCTCTAATTGCCCACTGGTACTTCTTCAATGTCTTGTTTGTTATGAGATCGTGCCGAAAACACAGGGAAAAGAGCGAAGCCGTCGAAAGCGACTCCAGTGATGCCCACGTATCCGGGGCTGGATCGCCAGCCATGTTTTCGGTATTAAAATCGGAATGTGTAATCAGATCGACATTGCTCGGGCTGTGCAACTGGAATTGGAGACAGGCAACCGATTTCATGCCACCGAGTAGACTGCTGACAGCTCCGAACCAAGGCGGGGGTGGAGTTTGGCGCTTGGCCGTGCCGTAAACTCCCTTTCCCAGCGATTTGATATCTCCAGCTTTGATTTGTAGGCAGTGCATGAATCGGGTTGACGTGCTATTGGTGACTGGGAAAAGGCGAAACAGGACGGAGGAGTCCGGATGGTATTGGGCGCGCAGTGTAAAAAGCTGTTCAGCCACTTGGGGCGGTCTTCCTTCATCTCCAAGCACCGCAATGACGTTGGAGGTGATATCAAAGTCGGTGTCGTCTTCGGTCGGCTTGTCGTGGCTGCTACCGGTCGCCATTCTGCACCTGCGTATAGGCGTAGCCGACAGAAACTGGGGGAGGTTGATACTTACCGTTGTGGTGGCGTTATCCGTCACTTCCTTTTGCTGCAAGTCCTTCGCGCGCTGCCTGTAGACAAGATGCATCCACCAGAATCCCGAATCTGCTCAGAGTGCATGGGCAACTACTATGCGAACAGTAGAATGACTGGGGCGACTAGTCACGAACCCAGGCGCGAGCCTGCGAAGGCTACGCTCTGGATTGGTTCTGACGGAAACCCGGTCCTACTCGCACAATAAGTCGCGCCAGCAGGCGAACAGTGGAAGTGGCCGGAGTACGTATGTCCGGTAGAACGCGTGGGGGGCAAAGGTAGTTGGAGGGAAGGAGATCGACGATGCTGAGGTGGTTGGCGCTGAGTACGGCGGATGTTATACTTACGCAAATGTTTACGGAGGCAGCCTGGCAGCCTAAAGCGGGGCGGGATGCGGCAGCACACTATTCCGTAGGTATGGCCCGAAAAATGGTGCCACTGGAAAAATGCGGCTGATTGGTTGATTGTTCCCTAAAGGCGGGTCCAAGTCCCATGTGACGGCGGCCTTAGGTAGCCACGAGCCCAGCCTCCACGTCCGTGACTAGTGCAGTGGCGTCCCAGTGCCCTACCCATTATTACCTAATTACGGGTGAAGAGCTCTGCCCACGATCACGTGCCTAGGTCAGGGTCAGCACCGGTATCTACGCTGCAGCCTGACCTACCTCAACCTTGTATCTCCAAAAGAATCGTAAGTGGGTATTGTCGTCGTCGTCTAGCGTGAGTATGGCGCTTATTTCTCTCAGTATCTAGGTCTCGAGGGTCCCCAATACGTGGCCGAATAACAAAGTTAGGATGCGGCCCTTGGATTAGCATACGTCATTAGTCGGCGCGACACGCGCCGGGCGTGCGCGCCAGGCCGCCCCCTCTAAAACGCCCTCGAGTCTCTGTTTCTCGACGACCAAGGCGGTCCGTTTTAAGCGACCCTCCGATAAACGACCAGACCTGTGGCGGCATCCACCACATCTACATCGACTGGCACTATGGGTCTAGCGTCCCTTTAGACCTCTTCGAGTCCCTCGCACAACGCCCGATGCTCGCCTCGGCTGTCATACCCTCCATCAAACCCCATACAGCACAACAGGCGCACCTCGCCCAAGATACCCTTAGCCCCGTACCTCGACAACCTCGTGGGCCGCATCCGATGCGGGTCCACGCCGTATACTATATTGCGTATGCGAAAGCTAAAGCTGCGTATTATCGCCGTTAGATCGTCCCCAAGAAGCCGGCCGACGACTGTACTCTCTCCCAGCTCGGCATACTGCACCCTATAGAGGTGGAGATCAGTACCTTAGAGGGTGAAATACTGCGAATGCTTCCATATAATGCCTCGGCTGGACGTTCGCGGCACCCCGAACGGTATGACCGGCTCGAGGCATTCTTACCGCTATCCATTGTTTTAAAACGAATGCCTAGCTTGTCTGAGAGAATAGATCTTGTAGACCGGGCTTTCCAACGGATACTCCATTGACATGGATGCCAGTATCATCGTGTGTTTGTATGCCAAGGCAAAACGACCGCCACTCTCATAAAATCAGAGGTTTGTCGTGTCCCTGGTGCTCTGTGCGGACTGTGAATGACATCTACAGTCTGCAGATACGTATGTATGTACATAGTTTTTGTCTTACACGAAAGACCCTCTAGCTGATGGCGGACCCCGCCAAGTGACTGAGTGCCACCGCGTTTCTCACATTCTTCCCGACGAACCAAGCGGCCAGGCGATGCGGCTGCCTGGCAAGGGTCAGTTACGGACGCAAAGCATCGGTCAGAGAGAATCCCGAACATGGGTGGAGGGGTGTAACGTGTTCGCCTCGCGGTAGACGTCTGTGGTCAGTGTCAACTAAGAGGCAGGCGAGATGTGACGAGGATACCCTCGACATGACTGGGGGGGCCGTCAGGCGGTGAGTTGGAGTTGAGCTGGGCCAGCTCTGGCACCAGGCTCCCTCGAGGCGATGAGTCCCCCAGTTATGACTCCATTCGCCGTCGTCCAATCGCGGGCCTTCCGCTCAGCGCCAAACGCTTCGCTATGCGCAGCACTTGGTGCTACAATCCCAGAAGCGCGAGCAATGCGAGCAAGGGTGGCGGTTTCTCTCGACAGACTGGAGCCTTAGCCTAGCCTTAGCGGTAGGGTGCGCGCCGAAGTGCCCGCAATCACCCAAAAGGCTGTTGGGTGTTTTTAGCTGTGCCTGCATCGTAAGGGGGCAAATAAGGTGGTGCGTAGGCAACCGAGGAACCGGCATCCGCACCATTCAGAGCGCGTGGTGGCTTAGGCAATTTGACTTCGCTAAAGCCCAAGAAAATCTCACACGAATAAGTGTTGGGCTCCTGAGTTCATCGTATCGACTGCATCCAACTGGCGGCTTGCTTGGTTCTTTGCCGGGGGAAAATTGGAGTGTAATGTCACGCATATTAGTGCCGAGTCGACACTTCAAACTTGAACCGTAGCTCATCGATGTACTGGACGCAACCGTGCGGTCAAAACTTTCATTTAAACCAACTGCGTCAGCTTTACTAGTAGTAGGCGGGATTAATATCCCTACCTCGAATATCAAGGGGCCGGGAGCCGGTAGAACCACAGAGAAGATACCGCTGCGTGTGTCATGCTCTGTTCTTACCATGTATTGCTGCAAACTGCAGGTAACTGCAGTCGAGTGGCAAGCTAACCGTCAACCGCCCACCCGCTATACCATCATCCTTAGCAACATTTGAACAATACATGTAGATTCCTTCGATAACAACGGCTTATAAAGGGCAGCGCGATCGCGGCTATGGACCCCGGCTAAGACAAGGCCAAACGGTCTCTAAGCTTGCCAGGCTGTTAACCTCAGTACCCCTGAGCGGTTAGTATTGACGAACCTTGTGGGATGTTCATTACGAGTAGGCGGCCAGTCCGGAACGCGTTAGACCAAAGCTAGCCTGGCACAGCGACAGGTCCAGTTCGAGCTGGGGAGCCAATACTTGCAAGGATCGCGAAATAATACAACGTGCCTTTTACCGCCGATCACGAGCGTCCCTTTAGTTGAGGCCTCTGCTTCTCACCTCATCCACTTGTGTGTGAGAAAAGAAAAAAAAGAAGACAGAGGAAAAGCTCTACATTTGATGACTCCTTGTATGTGCCTTTCTCTCCTTTCTAGGGCTACAGCACCAGAGCCAAACGAGTACTCAAACATAATATCATTGGCCAGATTAGTGACTTCTGAGGGCTGAGACTTGCAGCTCAACCCTACCTGGCTCCGCTATGCAGGCCGTAATGTGATGGCTATCGCAAGCAATACTTATCACACATACATGTGGGACAATGTCGTGCCTGGAAAGCCCTTGGTATGATTTTAATGGCGCTTGTATTCTGTTGAGGAGAAGGCTCAGTACTTCATTAGAGTGCCTGCAGGTGGACTAGGCCCTTGACTACTCAGCTGAGAAACTGTTATTTTATCTGTCTCAGTATATAACGCACATAAGACGCACAGAAGTATCAGTCCAGAATATCACACAAACAACATACTTACTAGAATTCTTAACCCTCTCCCTACCTTACATATTGACAAACACTTTTATCTTCTTTCTAGACTTAATATTAAAACAATGGTAAAATATTTCATCATTCACAAAACCCAGTGGCGCTGCGTACGTATATGTGCATCTTGATTGGCTTTGATGTCTTACTAACTGGGCTTATTAGTGTCAATGCAAGCGGGTAGTAACGAACGAGGAACAGTGCGATGGAAAATTGGGACTTTTGGGGCTTCTTGGGCCATTGTGCCGGCATAAATACACTGAGAAATGTTGTGGCCTTTCAACTACCAAGGATTATTTTATTCCTAAAAGGTGATGCCTATACGATATGCTGGTGGCAGGGCTTGCAAAGAAGGGTTTTGCGATTGAATGGCAGCATATGTATCCGGTTTCCCTCTGTACACTCCTCAGTTCGCATTTCATATATCTCAAGATATTCCCTCCAGCTAGTTGCTACTTGGTTCAGAGACCTGCAGGAGTCCCTATAGACTAGTGAGGAAGTCCACTGGATGCGATCTGCCGCAAGGCGAATGCAGCAGTCTTGGCCCGTGGGCTCCACCCTCAATGCCGACCTACTTCAAGAAGAAGCGTGCACTCGCCGTCTCGCTGGCAACCGGAGGGGCCTCCACGGGCGGCACATCGTGCCCTGCGATTGCGGACATTGACGGGTGCTGGCTCGACAGCCTGTTGGTGGCGTCGGCGGCATGATCAACACGGCTGGGAAGGCCGAAGGAAAACACCTTTGCCGGTGGCGTCTGCGCTTCCACAGCGTGTCGAGGCCGGCGTCTTCACCTTACGACCGCGTCCCAGCTGGCAGGAATTCGGCAGGTTATTGGCAACACTCCGGGAGGTGTGTATGGAAGTTGCGCACTAGGTATGGGGGTGTGAGCCACGTAGACGCATCAATCTAAGGCCTGGGTAGCGAGGCGGAATGACCCAACCCACGGCTATTACTTGAGTAACCGGTCGGGCGCTGTCGTTGCCCCCTCCTCAACGTGCCACTGCCTCGCCCGCCTCCCTCGCTCCAAAACAAAAGAATCCAAAAAAAACGACGAAATATACCAGCCCAGCGCACTATCCATCGTACGATGGTAACCGGCACAGACGCATCCGCAGGCCCGGAGCCAGGCCACAGGCTGTTCGCATTGCTCGTCGGCGTCGATTTCTACCTCGACGGAGACGCAAGGCGGTCGCAGGATGGCCGCGCACTCTCGATCAACAACCTCCGAGGCTGTACAAACGACGTCGATACTGTCAGGGACTTTCTGTCGCGCGCGTTTCCACACACGTCCCCTTCCGTGCTGACGTCTTCGACCACGACGGGCGACGAACCCGTGGAGCCGGGCGGTCGCCTGCCGACGTTTGCTCGCGCGCGAGGCGATCGCCGGCGACATGTTCCTCTTCCACTTCTCTGGCCACGGGGCGGAGCTGGACCCGGTGGCGGCCTCGCCCGACCGCCACCGGAAGGACCCGTCGCTTCTCACGGCCGACTTCTGTCGCGGCGGGCCCGAGGTCCGCGGGTGGCAGCTGAACGCCTGGCTCAGGCGGCTGAACGAGGAGCGGATCCGGGTCGTCGTGATGCTGGACAGCTGCCACTCCGGCGGCGCCTGGAGGGACGGGCGTTCGAGGACGCCGACGGGGTGGCAAGCCACTCCGAACCTGCCCGCCGATGAGCAGGCCACCTTGGGGATCGAGAGCTCGTCGGCCCTGCGAGCCGCCGGGCTGCTCAAGTCCTGGGCTGTCGACCCGGATGGCTTCACGCTCATGGCCGCCTGCGAGAGCCACGAGCGCGCCGCCGAGGAGTTTGTCGACGGGAGAACCGTCGGCGCGTTTACCCACGCCGTCTTCGCCTACCTGACCGGTGGAGGCCGTCGCCGCACGCCGCCGACGTACCGCACGGTGCGGAACAGGTGGCGGGCGTCGTGCGGGGCCAGAACCCCGTCGTCTACGGCAGGGACAAGCTGCGGTTCCTCGGCAGGACGGAGCCATTCCTTGTCGCACCTCTCGTCGTACGGGTGGAGGCCGGCATGGTCTACCTCCCCGTCGGCAAGGCCCACGGGGTGGACCGGGAATCCGAGTTCACGTCCTTAATGCAATGCGGGCTCGTTTTCTCCGCCGAAGATGTTGGCGACTTCGTGTCGCGTGCCATCGCCCCACCTGAGCTGGTCTTCCTCCTCTGTACCGTCGTTATCCTCCTTGTCCCGGGGGGGAGGAGGTGTTGCGACTTCCTCTTCGAGCGTCGCAGGGTCCTTAAAGTAGGGCTTGATCGACGTGGATCGGAAGGTTCTTGGGCCTCGAGGGAGATCGAGAACACAGTCCTCTCCATTGATTTCGAGTAATCTATAGGGTCCTTGCCAACCACCCTTCTCGCGCCATACCCTGACCGTGGATTGAAGTGGAAGGTTCAGAGTATTCGCTGAATCCGGCCCGTTGCGGGTGTTCAACGCGTCCTTAACGAGGCGCTTAGAGTGGAGGTGTCTGACGGCCTCTGATGCCTTTCGGTGCGGCGGCTGCAGCTCCTGCTGTGACTTCCTGGACGGCCTGTATGTCGTCGGTATCAGGGAGTTGTGAGGGGCCGCCCAGGATCGTCGAGTCCGCCGACTTGCGGCGGTCTGCAGCGCGAGGCGATTGGGCGGGACCCGATTATGCGGCCGTTCCGAGGGCGGAGGAGAAGTCGCGAACGAAGTTTCAGGAAGCGTTCCAAGAGCCGTTTTCCCGGGCGCTGGGGCGATAGCTGAAGGGAGCGAGTGACGGGGCTCGCTGGCTAAGCCGACGGCTGCGGGCTGGGGAGGTGCTGGCAGGGCCGGGGTATTCGACGCGAGGTGATACGTGAAGCTCTCGAGGTTGGGCGGGAAGGTCTGCTGTATACGGTCGACGATAGCCGCATGCTCGTTGGCGGGGAATCGCTGTGGCAGACACTGGATGAGACGGGCCTGGGCTTGAGCCCTCGAAGCGGCGAGGCTGTCGAACAGGTCCCCTAGATGACGGTTAATCTGCGATTGGAAGTGGCAGTGGCATTCTTCGACGGCCGCGTCCACCTCCCGAGAGGTCTTCGAAGAGAGGGCCGGCTGGGGGGCGGAGGAGTCCGGGTAGTCGCAAGAGGAAGACATGGCTCTCGTTGGAGATGGGCAAGAAAGAGGGTGCCGAATGAGGGGCGGGGTTTCGGTTCCCTAACCGAACATACTATGTATCGTACCTCCAAACGCAACGACGAGCGAACCCGAGCGTCCGGGGCCTCAATGACCACCACCCGCGACGCCCAGCGCCTGCCTTTCCCTCCCGGTGCAAGCCACTACCGCTCCCGGGCAACTTCATGGTTGAGCCCGACCTTTGCCGTTCGTCAACCGGGAGCCGAAGCACGCACTCGCGGGCCGTCGTCGGGGCGCCGGTTGCCTCCTCCTCCTAGCTCTCGCCAAACCTGCGCGATGTAGGTTCGCCGCCGCGTCAGGTGGGCAACCCCGACAAAGTCAATCGGCCGACATGACACGCCCTCGTCGAGGAGGAGGTTGTCTTCAAAGTGCCCCAACCAACCGGTCCGTCCTCCTGTCGCCACCATGGTCCAGAAGCAGCCCGACTACGCCTGCCGCCCCCGCTATAGCGGCCGCGTGCAGCAGCTTGGGCTCCCATGTGAGGTTGTGGCCATCGTCCGTCTCCAACCACGGCCGGCGACACCCACCGAGAACGAACTGCCTATAATGTATCGCCACCCTTGAGAAGGCGAGTCGCACGAGACTGTGACGCCCTGCGAGGGTGACCCCAGCAAAGGGCATCTCGGATTACGACCAGCAACGGCGGACGGCGCGCTGTCGACCAGAGTGTCGCTATCCATTGGGTTCGCGCAGACAGAAATGGAATAAAGTCACAGATGGACACGGCCAGAAGTGGCTTATCAGCAAGCTATCAGGAACGTTGTCCCGTTCTTCCCTTCTTTTCTGCCCTATAAAACACAGTGTTTGAGTATAATCTATCACCATAGCGCCACAACTAAAGGCCGTACAGCATTCCCTAGTCAAGAGGCTGCTAACACGAGGATTTTAAAAGCGTCTCATCGCCTCAAAAGCCTCATGCTCCGTATATAGCAGATACTCCTTAATCTGCTGCATCGTAGCCCAATCATACTCTGAGTCAGTAACTTCTGGATGATCGGCGAGGTCCCAATTGATTGTCACGTTCTTTTCACCTGAAGGCTGGCCGATAAGCCGGCATGAGCAGAAGTCTTAAATTCGTACCGAATAGCAAGCACGTTGTGCATATTGTGTGATGATAAGCCGTACGTCTCTCAATACACAAGTCCGTTCATCCCACGTAGGTTAAATTGTCTCATTATTTATCAATCGCAACAAGCAGGAAGCATGCACTGTCACTGTCCCTCCGTCTCCGCTATGCCTCAGCATAAGCACGTTCAATAGCCACCATGTCCAACAACAGTGCGTCCGCAGATATGTATTCACCTAGCCAGCACTTCCGGGCTATTTCAGAGCAGATGGGCAAGTCGCTCGGAAATTCCTTGGCTTTGAACCTGCTTTGAACTTTTTCGTGCCATCCATCTTCCCCATCCTTAATGTCGGGGTAAACAGAGCGGCCCATGATAATATGGTAAATCGCGCATCCCAGCGCGAAGAGCTCCGTCCTGACGTCCCCCTTGAACTCGTCCTCCCGAGGGCAGAAGAACCGGGTGGACTCGTTGCAGCAGCCGTCGAGTAGGACCTTCCCTGACCCATCCGGCGATAGCAGCTGTCCTTGAAAGTCGGCCAGCTTGACGTGAAACTCGCTGTCGAGCAACAGGTTTGTGGGGTTGATATCGCAGTGGAAGACCCCCTTCGTGTGGATCCAGGCGACAGCCTCGACAGCCTCGCGGCACCATAACAGTCGTCGTTGCATCGAGGGCGGATTCGCAGATGTTAAATGCTGGGCCACAGATCCGTTGGCAGCGCGCTCTAGGTAGAGGCCCGTTTCGGAAAAACTCTTTAGTCCAATAATGCGCTTGTGTGGTCCAACGATCTCGAGAAGTTTTCTTTCCGTGTCCAGTTGGCTGAGAGTCAACTCGTCACCTGCTCGAAGGGCATACTTTAAGACAGTGCAGTCATCGACTTCTCCGATGAATGCGCTACCTCCAGCAGCAATGATGTTTTTCACCCCAGGTGGGCAGTATCGCTCAATAACGATGACTTCCTGCTCTTCTGCCATATTGGTTGGGTGGAAAGAAGAAAGAGGACGGGCATGTTGCACATTAGCCAGTGTGGAGGGGGCTGAACAGGTGCTTATACAGGAGTTGTGGAGGAGCATGGTAGACCGAGGTCACGTGACCGCGGTCTGAGGCCCGTGCTCTCCTAGCTCCAGGGCATCTCGATCCCTAGGCGGATTAGCCGCCTAGGGATCCCTCTCCTTCAGACAACACACCTTAGCATAACACATCAACACATAGGCCACTTGTGCCTCAACAAGAGTTATGTATGGTCTGTGCGCGGGAGGTCCGGGCGTATCTTTAATTGCTGCGTGTGTCCTGGAAACAAATGACACTAACATTATCCACGCCTCCCATCTTTTCCCATTACCCGTCGAAACAACCCGAGTCCAAAATACCACCTAAGCACAAATTTTGTTTTGGCTATGTTGAGTATATCCTGCAGCGATAAAAACCAGGTGGGGACTGTGATGATACATGAGCTGACTCCCATCCAGATCATAGGGTGAAAGGTTAGCTAATCTTAGAGGCCCTTACATCTAACATTTGGAGCATATGTGCCCTGGAACTTTAAGTGGCCAGGTACCTTCCATAGAGTGCTAGGCCATAGTCTAGTCTCTAATACCGCGGGCAGATCTTCTGGAAGAAGTCTGTTACGCGGAGAAAGGCCTGGAAGCCTTGAGGGTCGGTGATTAGCCCCTTAAAGTACCGCTCGAGGGACCCTATAGGTCCTATGGGCTCGTGTGGTCCATAAGGGTAGAGGGTAGGCCACTGTTGCCTCCTCACTAGGCTCTTTTGACAGTAGACTAGATGGTCTACTTCTTTTGCCTCCCCGCAGGAGCAGGTAAGCAGGGCTTCAGTGTGGCTGAAGCGTTGGTGGTATTTTTCGTAGTCTCCATGCCCTGATCGGGCTGCCAGGAGATGGTGAAGAATCTTCCGTGGTAGAGCTAGTTCGGCCGGGCATGTCTCGAGGTCGGTATACCTAGTAGACGCCTCCTGCTGCCACCATCGTCTGTGCAGGGCCTTTATACGCTCTCGGGCTAGCCGTTTTATCCCTGCTAAAGTAGCTAGTCGGCCTCGTGGGACGGGGAGAGTTGTGCCCTCTTTAGCTAGCCGGTCTGCTTCCTCGTTGCCTTTGATACCTTGGTGCCCTGGGGCCAAGTGGGTCTGTATGTCGTATATCGTCATAGCCTCCCTAATCTCAAGGAATGCTTCTTGTGAGGAGTCTGGGATCTTGCCTCGGATTCCCTGGATAACGCTGGTGTTGTCTATACAGATGTGTATAGGCTGGCCCTGGGAGGTCAGAAGGGCCCGTCGGAGCCCTGCTCTCGCCCCCTCAGCTTCGCCATCAAACACTTCTGCTAGGCCTAACCGACCGCAGCCTTGGGCAATACGCCTTTTGCCACGGTAGATAATGAAGCCAAACCCTGTGGCTCTGTTAGGCGCCTTAGAGCCGTCCGAGTAGACGACTAGGTGGCTCTCTGGTATGGTCTTTAGCTGGGTTTGGAAGGCTCTTGCTGCCTCCTCCTTCGTGTCCGTGGCTATAGGGGCCTGCGATCCTGGGAGGTACTGTGGTTGTCTGAGTACTGGTCTTGGGCACCTTGGTAGAAGGTCAGCTGTTTGCTGTAGCCTTGTTTGTCGCCGCCCCTTTTGGCTAATCCTCGTGACAAGGGGGTGCTGTTGATTGATTCTCTGTATTCGTACTGTAAAGCGTAGGCGGGCTGCCTCGAGAGCTACCTTGCCCGTAAATAGACCTGCCTCCCTGAGGAGGCTACTAACTGGGGTCGTCTTCTACACCGGTAGGATAGCCCGCGCCGCTTCCACAATGATTCTTGTGATCTTTTGTATCAATCCCTTCTGTGCTTTCCCCTTATACCAGGTTTCAGCGCCGTATAGAGCAGCTGGGAGGATGCAGGTGACCACGGCCTTGCGTACAGCAGCTGCTGGGAGTCCCCCTTTTGTGTTCGTGAGGTTCCTATTGTCAAGTCAAGTCAAGTCAACCAAAATTCTATAAATGCTATGACTGCTCGCCCAGACTAAAGAAGATAGGTAAAGTACAGTAAAAGGCGTAACGGGCTACGCGGAATTTCATAGACAACATCTTTTATAGTGGTGGTGTGGCGCCGTAGCTTGTGTGGCTTAGCAGCTCACCCTCGTAGCCGGCAAGTACTCACGGCGCAGGCGTTAATAGAGCCAGAATCCGAGAAAGCCAGAAATGGACGTTGGTAAGGAAAAGGCAGGAAGTGGAACGATATCAAGAGAACGGAGTCAGAAACGGCTCACCAGTCAGCTGTCAAGGAACCATCCAGCCAGTCTACCCTATGTAGTATCAATGGGATGAACAGTCAAATACGTTCGCCTACCAGAATGACATACAGCGGCGCAACGAATGTTGCTGGGCGTATTCAACTGAAGTGTGTAGCGACAGATCTGCAGCTGTAAAACAGCACCAAATTCATTATAGGTCTCTATGTCTATGTAGAAGCATCTAATGTCTGAGGGCATATGAAACCTCGCGGCTAGTTTCCCCGAAATCTAGCTCCCAATCCGACAGGGCCGATGCGGAAGACTTGGTTTCTGGATGGTCCACACCAAGGACGTTCTCTCTCCGGCGCACACAGTCTTGCAGCAGTTGCATCGCATCTTCCCATTGTTCCAGATCTTTCCAAGTGAAGGCAAGATTATGCATACTCGTCAGCGTGTCGGGATGGTCCTCTCCAAGCACCGTCTTTCTCGTCTCCATCACCCGCACCTCCAGCTCCTCGGCCTCCTTCCATCGGCCTTGGTTCCTGTACGTCGACGCCAGGTTGGCCATGCTCGTCAGCGTGTCAGGATGCTCCTCTCCAAGCACTCTAGCACAGATTTCAAGGTCCTTTGCTTGCAGCTCCTCGGCCTCTTTCCATCGGCCTTGCTTCCTGTACGTCGACGCCAGATTGGCCATGCTCGTTAGCGTGTCAGGATGCTCCTGACCTAGAATTTCCGTCCGAATGGTCACAGCCTGTTGCACTATCACCTCCGCCCTGGAATAGTTTCCAAGCATCACCAAGTACCAAGACACATTCGTTAGTAGCTTACTCCAT
>WIGM01000455.1:0-36352 GCA_014235935.1 Colletotrichum musicola | reverse complement strand
ATAGAACGCTATTATTACTATTAGTATACCTCTATATTTATCTTATCTACTCTAGCTATTAGATATTATACTTTATTCGCCTCTAAAACGTGTATATAGTAACAAAATTAACCTCTTTATCTAAGTCTCTATAAACTATATTATAAAGTCTAAATTCTTTATTAATTTCTACTGTATATACTAGAAAGCTTTTATCAAAGAAAATATTAAATTAATATTCCTAGGAGCTAGAACTACTCTATAGGACCTAGAGTATATTATTAGTAAACTTAATATGTATTTGTGGATGCCCATACCCCTACAGACTAACCCTTTAATACTACTTACTATCTTAGTAGTTGTAAACGCCCTCTAACTCCTAATAAATTATTTTACAATTTAATTTTATTAAAAGGTGGATCTCTATTTATGAGAGAAGTTCTCTAACTCTAATAATTAAAATAGTCGAATAATTATTAAAGAGTATATAAGTAATAGTATACTTACTTACTTTTTTGATCGACCGACTTTATATACTTAAAGATATAAATAAAGTACTTACTAAGTACTAGAGGGCTAAGAGTCCTATATATAACTTAAAGGGGTACTTAGTATAGAGGAATCTTAGGTTTTACTAAAGGAGAAATAAAAAAGGAAACGTTTACTACTTTGAGATAGTAAAGAAGGGGGTCGATTGAAGAGGGCCTAGTTGGCTTAGAGACGCTATAGTATGTTTAGTAAGACTGGATATAATAGGCGAACCTGTTCTAAGGATATAGAATTATTTAATAAATCGAATAGTAATAATGAATAGTTAATTGATTGTATTACAGTTAAGAAATATTATATAATGTTGTGGACGTAGGAAAAAGTTCGTCGCTGAGTGATATTCGTCGCTGACTAATGAACCACGTTATGCTAAATAAACATATTAATCAATATCTAGCTAAGGACTGTATTGAAGAATTAACAATACTAATAGAACATTCAATTACATTTATAGTAATAAGGAATCAAAAACTATAACTTTATATCGATTACTAATAACTTAATAATATTACTATTAAAAACTAATACCTATTACTACTTATTTTTAAACTATAAAATTTATTCTATAGAGTTAATTAGTTTATAGCTCTTAACTTTAAAGGAGTTTATAATTCAATTAAAATTAAATAAAAAGGAATAAAAAACTATATTATGCTACTACTAAGGATATTTAAGTACTTTGTTATACTCTTTAGACTTACAAATACTCCTATAATATTCCAGATTATAATTAACTATATTCTATAAAAAGAGATCGATATCTTTATAATCGCCTACTTCAACAATATACTTATTTTTTTTAAAAAAATACTCTTAAAAAACACAAATAATATATATACTAAGTACTCTAAAAACCCTAAAAAAACTGAATTACTTATTAAACTAGAAAGAAGTAAGTTCTATGTAGAAAACGTAAACTATTTTAGATTTATAATTACACCAAGTATTATTAAATATTAAAGGAAAAGATCGCTATAGTTAGGAACTAGTCAATACTACAAAATATCAAAGATATTTAATTATTCTCTCGATTTATTAATTTCTACTAACGATTAAAGAATACTTAGGAAATATTCCTATACTTATAGACTTTGCTAAAGAAAACACTAAATAGAACCATATAGGTAAATAAAAAATAGTATTTTAGAAAATCAAGAACTAGATCTTTAGTAAACTAGTACTTATAATATTTAACTTACATCTACTATTTAAAGTAAGAATTATAGTTACTTGTAGTAAATAATTTATTTAATATAGTAAAAAAGAATACTATAAGATTATATAAAAGAATTCATACTAATTACCAAAAGTCCACAAATACTATAATTAGTACTATAATACTCTTAAAGTTCTAATAAACCTAAAACCTAACCTAAAGTAGTTAAAACCTAATCTGAAGTTGTAAATTATATAAATTTACTCTTAAGTACTAAAAAGCTCTAATTCGTACCTAAAAAAGAAATTTACTTAAAATAGCTATAACTTAATAACTACAATTACTATAAACGTGACTTTAGACTTAATATAGTAATTCTATACTACTCTATGCTATACCAGTATAACTAACTATATTACTCTACCTTATAGTTACTTATGCCTATTAGTAAAATAAAAAGGATTTTTAATGTATTTATAATATTAAGTAACGTGGTTCATCAGTTAGCGACGAATATCAGTCAGCGACAAACTTTATCCCACGTCCATAACATTAATTAACATTTCTTAACTATAATAAAGTAATTAACTATTTATTATCATTATTCGATTTGTTAGACAATTCTATATCCTTAGAATAGGTTCATGTATTACGTCCAGTCTTACTATATACACTATAGCGTCTCTAAGCCGGCTTAGTCCTCTTCGACAGATCCCCTTCTTTATTTTCTCGAAGTACTGGACGTTTCCCTTTTTATTTCTCCTCTAGTAAAACCTAAGAGTCCTCTATACTAAGTACCCCTCTAAGTTATTTATGGGACTTTTTGGTCCTCTAGTACTTAGTAAGTACTATATTTATATCCTTAAGTATACGAAGTCGATCTGTTAAAAGAATAAGTAACTGTACTATTAATTACATACCCTTGAATAATTACTTAACTATTTTAATAATTAGAGTCGGGGAGCTTCTTTAATAAGTAGAGATCCGCTTTTTAATAAAATTAGATTACAAAACGGTTTGTTAGGAGTTAGAGGGCGTTTACTACTACTAAGGTAGTAGTATGAGAGGGTTGGTCTATGGGGGTATAGGTGTCTGTAAATATAAATTAAGTTTACTAATTATATACTCTAGGTCCTATATGGTAGTTCTAGCTCCAAGGAAGATCAATTTAATATTTTCTTTTATAAAAGCTTTTTAGTATAACTATATAGTAGAAGTCAATAAATAATTTGGACTTTATAATATAGTTTATAGAGGGTTGGATAAAGAGGTTAGTTTTATTATTATATATGCGTTTTAGAGGCCAATAAAATATAATATCTAATGGTCAGAGTAGATAAGATAAATATAGAGGTAAACTAATAGTGATAATAGCGTTCTATTTATAGTAATTATCGAATTTAATTAATAAATAGTTTTTATAATTATCGGTAATAAGTATCTAATAGATATCCTTAGTGTGGCTCTTAGTATATTTATTAAAGTGTTTGATTTAGTCTAGACCTATTTCGTTATTAGTCTATTTATTAGTATTAGCTTTAATAACTTAGTCGCTTAGAAAGCCTGATTCTGTGGTTGAATTAGTAAGGTGATACGTGCTTCAAACGATTACGAACGGAGGGATATACTACTCGCCCGAATTAATATATTCAATAACTATAGCCCATTTACGGTTACTAGGCTAAATAGACTCTACTTTACTACGTCTATCAGCGCGTATTACTACTATTAATATAGTAATAACACCCATTATAAAGCTAATTTTATCGAAATTATAAATATCCCCCTTTCCAATCCCATATTTAGCTTTTATATTATATAACAACACAAACCACTTCTTAATAACCTCAAGATCCTCTTAAAGAGCCCTTTGATAATCGTATAGACAATTAAATTTAGTCCTTAATAATAGTTACGAGTCCACAAACCACTTAGCCCAACACTTACTAATAGGCTCGCCATTACGCGCCCACAGCAGGAGATTAGCTATATCTTCCATACCAGCGAGCCACAAAGGAAATCCTCTAGAATCCTATTCAATAACGTATTAGAAGTACTTTCTCTTTGATCGAATCGAGTTTATATCGTTTGGGTTGGGTACGTTCGCGTCGGGGTTGGTCGTTCATTCTATATCGAACGGAACTTTCGGGGACACCGTAGGTCTTTACAGCACGTAACACACTTAATTTCTGGCCTGCAGCGCGTGCCGATCGAATCGACTCAATCGCAAGAATTATTTTGTCTTCTTGTGTATAAACTATTATAATAGTTGTGGAATTGTTACGCGTCAAAGGTTCAAGTAGTTAGATGCCGACCGTATCCAGGAGAAAATTCGTCGCTAACTGATATTCGTCGCTGACTGATGAACCACGTTAATATTACTAAATACGATAGTATATATAACTAAGTAAAGGCTAAAAATATAATAGAACTATAATAGTACTATTATAGTACTAGTTTATATATACTAAAAGTATATTTACTAAAGGATTATGAAGTAAACTCTACTTTAAGGAGCAAACTTAAGTTATGCTCTATTATATAGTAGCTATATGATATAATAAGTAAATAGATTTATAACTAACTAATTAAAATTGATTAAATTAAAAATAATAGAATATTGTATAATAAAAGTAGGTTAACTAGATCCTTTTGAGTAATAAGGGTAACTATATAGTATACATTATTATATGATAAATATATTAAAACTAAAATCAATTTTATATTAATTATAGTTATTAAAATATAGGCTTTTTAAGTAATTCTTTATATCTTAGTATAGTTTAGAGCTTTTCAATACTTTAGAGTAAAGTTAAGTATTTTACTACTTTAGGTTAGGTTTTAACTATGTTGAGTTAAGTTTTAGACCTATTAGTACTTTAAAAGTAATATAGTACTAATTATATAGAGTATTTCATAACTTTTAGAAATATAAATTATATTAATTAACGTAGTTGATAAGCGAGTGGGCCAGACAAGCGAGTGGGCCACAACCTTATCGTACCTTAAAGGCCTTTTTTTAACTATTTTCAAAAAGGCTAAATCTTTATAAAAAGCTTTAAAATTTTATATTAAGGTTTATTATATAGTTTTATATTTAAATATAAAAATCTATAAATTTTAAGAGTAGTTAGTACTATTTAAAATAGAAGAACCGAAAAGGTGGGTCTACGATAAGGGTTAGAGTTAATATCTCAAAAACTACAGATACTAAATTATTATAGATTTAATTTCTAATATAAAAGTCTTATCGATAATATTTTACAAAAGTCTGTAATTTCTTATTTAATTTTAGACTTTTTAAAAGTAGTTTTAAAAAAAGACCTTTAAGGTGCGATAAGGTTGTGGCCCACTCGCTTGTCTGGCCCACTCGCTTATCAACTACGTTAATAAATAATATTTTTATTAATACCTTTTTATTTTTATTTTATTAAAATTATTATAATCTTTAGAAATAAAATACTAAAGATTTAAAATATTTCATAATATCCCTTACAGCTTTATAGCTATAGTTTATTATAATTTATTACTTTTATTTCTCTGACTATATAATTTAACTAGTATAATATTAATAGTAATGTTAACTTCTATATTTAGTTATATATAATATAATTTAGAAATATTAAGTTCTATTACTATTTAAAACTAAAAAATAACTTTAATAATAAGACTTTTTATATAACGTAGTTAATAAGCGAGCTGCCTAGACAAGTGAGCTGCCCAGGCCTTATTACGCTTTAAAAGCCGATTTTTAAGTATTCTTAAAACGTTTAAATTTAGATAAAGAATTATGAACTTTTATAAAGCGTTATCGATAAGGGTTTTATATGAATAATTGAATTTATAATACTTTAGTATTTATAGTTTATAAGATATTAACTCTAATCCTTATCGCAGACCTACTTTTCCGTTTCTTCTATTTTAAATAGTATTAAATAAACTTAAATTTTATAAGATTTTATACTATATAATAAGCCTTATTATATAGTTTTAAAACTTTTATAAAGATTTAGACTTTTTAAAAATAGTTTAAAAAAGGTCTTTAAAGTATAATAAGACCTAGATAGCTCGCTTGTCTAAGTAGCTCGCTTATTAACTACGTTAAGTATAAATACTTATATAAACTATTTGTTAAAAGTATTAACTATAAGTAAAGTTGGAACAATATTTAAATATTTAAGAATTTTAGTTGATCCTATAAATATAGTAAATATTAATATTATAGTTACTAAAGTTTAAAACAAACTAAGTTTAATTAGAAATTAAAAAATGTTTTAAAGTTTAACTATAATATATTAAAATCTAGTTATATAAAAAATAGTAGTATATATTTAACTAAAAGAGTTACTTAGTTATAGTATTAAAGTTTATAATAATAGTATATTATTTAAGAAGAAGGCTAATGATTAATAAAAACTAAATTAAATTAACTTTAATAAATAAAAAGGTTAGCTATAAGTACTAAAAGTATTAATAATATTATAAATATTAGTAGTATTAGAAGTATAATCTATAACTTATTTTAATATAATTTAAATATCTTTAATTTATAGTAAAATTTATTATTGTAAGTAAAATAATATAAGATTAATTAATATAGTTAGAAGAAAATTATTTAGAACTATAGTTTATAAGTTATTAATAAAAAAGGGAGTTCTTAATAATAATAAAAAGTAAGTAGTAACGCTTCTATTTAGTAGATACTTAGGAATACTGGGAATAGTTTTGAAGTATTATTATTATAATGATATTTTATAGTATAGTAGTAACTAAAGTCGTTTTTAAATAATAATTTTAAGCTATGTAACTAGTTTAAAAGAGCTAAAATAATTATTAAATGTAATTATTATTATACTTTATTTAATATATATTATAGTTAGAATATATAGAATTACTTAATTCTAATTATAAAAACATTTATACTAAAATCTAAAAGTAACTAAATATACTAGTTAAGTATAGTTTTTATTAGAGTTTTTTATATTTAAAAATACTCTAAATTTCGTAAACTTCTAGATTTATATTACTAATATACCAGTACCATAAATATTAATCTATATAAAATACTTTCTGAAGATATATTTTTTAATAACAAAGAGACGTTGTCCATAAAGTACCCTGCATTCTGCCCCACTATAGGCTGCCCCGCGATCCGAGGGTTCACAGATTGCGTAGAACACCTTTTTCTTCTCCTCTCTTCTACGCTGTCCGATTCCGCCGATTCACAAGAGAAGCCTGTCGCCCATACCTACCTAGGTAGCTCGAGGAACATCGAAGAATTAACAATGTCATCCTCCAAGCCTGTCTTTATCGCTGTCATTGGTATGAACATCACTCCCTTCCTCTGTTGATGCCATACTGACCTTAATTGGCGGGGTATAAGGCGCTGGCGGAGTTGGAAAGTGTTTCCTCTCGCAGCTCAAGGCTCTAGCCGCCCGCAGACAGTCCCCGAAGCTCAGCCTATGCTACATATCGACCAGCAAGAAGGCCTTGTACGACGCGAGCTACTCCGCTATACCCATTTCTGACGCGCTCGAAAAGCTGTCGGCTGCGTCTCAGGCCCCCCAAGCCCTCCCCCAGCTCGCCGATTATCTCGCAGCCGCCCCCGCCAAGGTTGTCTTGATCGATAACACCAGCTCTGAACACATCGCCGGCGCCTATCCTGTCTTCCTGGGCCGTGGCATTAGCATCGTCACCCCCAATAAGAAGGCGTTCTCCGGCTCTTACAAGTTATGGCAAGACATCTTCTCGGCCGCGTCGATGTCTGGCGCCAAGGTGTATCATGAGTCATCCGTTGGCGCAGGATTGCCTGTCATCTCAACGCTGAAGGATATCGTTGACACGGGTGACCGTGTCACAAAGATCGAAGGCGTTTTCAGTGGCACCATGTCCTTTCTCTTCAACTCATTTGCGCCGACCTCAGGCTCTGGAGGCAAGTGGTCTGCCGAAGTTGCCAAGGCCAAGGAGTTGGGCTACACAGAACCGGACCCGAGGGACGATTTGAATGGTCTTGATGTCGCTCGCAAGCTCACCATACTAGCGAGACTGGCAGGACTGCCGGTTGAGTCGCCGACATCGTTTCCCGTCGAGAGCCTGATCCCCAAAGAGCTCGAGTCTTGCTCGAGTGGCGACGACTTCTTGCAGAGACTTCCCGAGTTTGACGCCAAGATGGAAGAGACCAAGGCTGCTGCAGAGAAGCAGGGCAAGGTGGTGCGTTTTGTCGGCAGCATCAACGTAGCTTCCGAGGAGGTCAAGGTCGGTCTAGAGCGTTTTGACGCATCTCATCCTATTGCTGCCCTCAAGGGCAGCGATAACATCATCAGCTTCTACACCGAGCGGTACGGCAGTAACCCGCTCATCATTCAAGGCGCTGGCGCTGGTGGCGAGGTGACAGCTATGGGCGTGACTAGCGACTTGATTAAGGTCCTCAATCAGATTGCGTGAAGCAAATGAATACCTAGCTCATTGAAAGAAAACAATGTCGCGTATTAATCATGTGTTGAGTAGCTTGTCTGATGCTAAGCAAGCTACGAAGAACGCGCGAAAAGGACTCAGCGTGCACAAAGGCTGTGAGTGACGCAAGAAAACAGGTGTTATCGAACCCACCCGCAAATCCAGCTTAACCACCGCGAGCGGGCCGGCGTTGGTGCCGGCACAACAAAATGAGGTTTATCGAATGATGAAAGCACCGATGTTGATGATGTTGGGCGGTTGCTGAAGGCGGCGAGGTGCGCGATAACCAAGCTAAAATCTCCTTCCTGCTCCCCGAAGAAGCTATGCGTATGTCAGCGGGCGAAGGGCAACGTTCGAAGAGGCGATCCATCTCACCTCCGCATCATGAAGCCGATTCTCTTGATATTGGACAAATCCAAAGGCTTGGCGTCCGGCTTGGCCTTTCCCCTATAGGTGGCTCTGAAGTCGCCCCAGGGAATCTTTACCTCGCCAGTGTGGCAGACGAAGTCATACTCCCAACTAATGGAACTCTGATCTCGGCCGTCCTCCCTCGGGGGAGGAATCTCGTCCTTGATGGTGAGCGTGTACTTCTTAGAGTCACCCTCCAGAACTTTGATGACAAGACCATCGTACGGCCTCAAGTCCAGATGAAGCGTGCCTAGAGTCCTCTGAGATGCGAAACCGGCTCCTCCAAGGGTACCAATATCCAGGTTGCCAAAGAATTTAGCTCTTTCGGGTGATTCACAGTGCAGGTGAGACTGGCTCTTGCCCCCTCGAACTCGGTCATCGGAGTCGGTCCATAGACTAGAGTCCCAAGGACTTTACAAAATTCGTCAATCGCGTAGGTTCTTTGCGTCTTGGTGGAGGTTGTGTGTGGAGGTTGGTGGACGAGTGGCTCGCCACACCAATGGGCCGCAAGGTTGTTTGGGCTGAGACCAACCTGTCGCCTCCGTAGAGGTAAAATAATTTCCAGTCTGGGGCCATCACTGACAGTCTGACAGTTATGTGTACATGTGCGCGCTCGTGCGTGTGGAAAGGGTGTCGTGTTAGATTAACTGAAGTTGTATACGCCTGTGTTGCCGAGCGCAACGCGATTTTTGCCCTGGCCGCGATCTGAGCCTTAGGTGCACCTACTACAATTAGTATCCACAGTATGTTAGTAATACTTATCTACTACAATTTATACTAGCTTTTGACTACTAGAGTCTATTACTACTAGTATTAACAAATATTTTTAAACTTAAGTTATTAGTTAAATTTATATTTTTAACTATAATAACGTGGTTGATAAGTGAGTGAAACAGATAAGCGAGTGAAACACGACCTTATCGCACCTTAAAGGCCTTTTTTTAAACTATCTTTAAAAAGTCTAAGTTTAAATAAAAAAAACTATAGACTCTTATAAAGCGTTATTGAAAAGACTTTTATATTAGAAATTAAATCTATAATAATTTAGTATCTATAGTTTCTTAGATATTAACTCTTACTCTTATTACAGACCTACTTTTCCGTTTCTTTTATTTTAAATAGTATTAACTAAACTTAAATTTTACAGATTTTTATATTTATATGTAAAACTATATAATAAACCTTAATATAAAGTTTTAAAACTTTTTATAAGGATTTAGACTTTTTCAAAATAGTAAAAAAAAGGGCTTTAAGGTACGATAAGGTTATATTTCACTCGCTTATCTGTTTCACTCGCTTATTAACCACGTTATTAGATATTTTTAAAAACTATAATAACTATAGTTTTATTAGTAATATACTTCTATATGACTAATAGTTAATATTTAGATTTCTTTTGTTAAATATAATAACATAGTGAATAAGTAAGCTGTTTAAATAAGCGAGCTTCCTAGATAAGTAAGCTATCTAGGCCTTATTATACTTTAAAAGTCGATTTTTAAGTATTTTTAAAACGTTGGAATTTAGATAAATAATTATAAACTTTTATAAAGCGTTATCGATAAGGGTTTTATATAGATAATTAAATCTATAATAATTTAGTATCTATTATAAGGGGCTGGCCCCTAGGCTTGCTCAACGTAGGGGTGCCGTCGATTGACTATTCTAAGATAAAGAGGAGGATATCTATAGTGGGGCTATTGGAGGGATATAGTTAAGTAGTACGTACGATGTGGTATAGTGTGGTAGAATAGTGGGGTATGCTCTGGTAGAGCTGGAGATCTCTAAGCTGGGCCTTGGCCCGTAACATTACCTCCCCCCTCTGTATAGTGCGAGCGCTAGGTCGCCATCGTGCTCTATCACTGGGCTATAGCTACTCTCAAAGGTCTCTAGAGCAGCAGTCTCGAGGAACTCCTCCACGGGCTCCCATGTCCGCTCGGCATAGCCCTTCTACTTTACTAGAACGACCCTTTAATATCCGCGGCCGCGCTACTTCTAAGCAGTAGTGTCTATACTCTCTGTCCCCTATATCTCTTTCCCCTTATCGTCTAGTACTAGGAGCGGCTACTAGTCGTCTAGGATCTAACTAGAAAGGGGATTGGTCCCTACTCGTTTAAGGATATTAATATAGAAGTGTGGGTATATAGCTAAGGGAACGCTAAACTTTATTACATAGGGTAATATAACCTTAGTTATTATATACTTATAGTAAATCTAGTTAAACTTCTTATAGAACTATAGTAAGTAGTAGTGGCCTATATATAACTAGACCTTATTCCCGACTTCTAACTTTTTAGTAGGTTAGTACTTTGTATTTATAGTATCCTTATAGCGTTATTATACTACTATTATAGCTAATTAAGCTATATCTATAGTATCCTATAGTCTTATTACTAGTTCTCTTACTATAACTTCTTTAGGACCCTTAGCGATATATAAGTTAATATTTATAACTAAAAGGGGGTCGATATAGTACTCGTACTTAAGGAAGAAGTTACTTATACTAATTATAATATTCTTATAACTATAGAGTACTAACTATACTATAAGTAAGTTATATACCTAGTCGTCCTATATATAAGAGATATAGTTATAGAAGTAGGTCTAGATCTCTTAATTTAATTTTTAGGACTACTATTTATCTATAGGTAGTATATAGGACTTAGGTACTACTTAATTCCTAGTAGAGTATAAAAGTAACACTAAAAATAGCTCGTCTAGTTACTTCTTCAATCGCTTATAATAGATTCTAGTATACTATAGAAATAAAAGTAATATATAAAGAAGTACTTTATATATACTTTTACTTCTATACTCTCTATTAGCTCAAGCATTATACCCTTACCGAGTCTATTAATAATAATCTAAAGGAACTTCTCGTTACTAATAGTATAGAGAAGGTTAGTAATAAAGTCTATAGAGAGGTTATTACGTATATATATTATTATAGATAAGGGTTTTAATAGTTCTTTTTACCTTTCCCTTCATATAAGGTTTTAGATAGTATCTTTTATTATCGATCTTAGAATATATAAGGGACTAGCCCCTAGACTTACTTAATATAGGAGTGCTATCGATTAACTATTCCAAGATAAAGAGGAGGATATCTATAGTAGGGCTATTAGAGGGATATACCTAAGCAGCGCGTACAATACAGTATAGCACGGCAGAATAGTGGGGCATGCTCCAGCAGAGCTGGAGATCTCTAAGCCGGGCCTTAGCCCGTAACATCTATAGTTTATAAGATATTAACTCTAACCCTTATCGTAGACCCACTTTTTTGTTTCTTCTATTTTGAAATGTATTAACTAAACTTAAATTTTATAAAATTTTATATTTATATATAAAACTATATAATAAACCTTACTATAAAGTTTTAAAACTTTTTATAAATATTTAAATATTTTAAAAATAGTTAAAAAAAGGTCTTTAAAGTATAATAAGGCTTAGGTAGCTTACTTATCTAAGTAGCTCGCTTATTAACTACATTATAACTATTATATTACTAATTAATACTTTATTATATTATTTATAAACTATAATATAGTACTTTACATATTCTATGACTAATTTTAGAGACTATTTAAACTACTAAAACTATATACCGTTCTATTATATTCTATAATAATTTTCAATTGATTACTAGCGAACATTTTTGTATCCACTAGGCCAAGCCACTAATACCCAAACAGCTCCAGCTACTTATTAGAGCAATAGTATTATTAGCGACATCACGTTAGCGGCCAGAGCAGAACGAGGCGGCAATGCGGATGAATATTGTAGTTTGTAAGGTTTGTATGGCGCTGAAGCTACTCTGGACGGAGACGAACCCGCAGCCCCCCTAGGTCTATTCCATCCCCCGGCGACTTTCCGGCGACTTGCTCGATACAGCCGACTTGCGTCCTTCTTGTGTCACGCCAAAATAGGATTGGAACGTACAGTGCGCGTACATAGCACCTCGTCAACCTGCCCGACCCTTTATGCAACCACTATCCGTATATGCTTCCTACATTGAGCAACAGCCGCAGACGCAGCCGAAATTGGCGACCGAGCGGCAGCCAATCCTATCCACCCGTCGGTGCATACAAACTACCTTCCTAGTACGCCGCTCATACCTGGGTGCCTGGCACCCCGGGTGGGCGCTCAAGCCCAAGCCCAACCGAAGCCTACCTACCTGGTGAATACACGTAGAAGCCCAACCCCGGGGCCCATGTTGTACACACCCACCGGAAAAGCTCTGCCGTCAACCTGAACGGACACAGGAGTGACAGTTGGCTAGAGGTCATCTATCGCACTAGCCAAGTTCTGCCTGCTGCATTCCTTGCGGGAATCATTGCGACGTCACTTGTAGCCTTGAGAGGCTGGCCTCCCTGACGCCCGGCTTTGCCCGTCGTCTTGAGGAAAACTAGGAGTCAACTGAACTGGCTTCGTTGGGCAAGACTTACAATGAGTCCTAAAGGGAAGAGCGACTGTGCTTTTCCCGGCTTGTGCTGTTCTGTTCTTGTCCCGCTCGACCTTGTCGCCCGGTATGAGCACAACGCCATCAACTCGGTCGTGATACAAGCGAGCCCACCCGCCCGTTATTGGCCGCCAATGCAGTTGTCTGTCATCATTACCGTCCGAGACAAAGGCGTCATACCCTCCCTCCGCCGCTCCGCCCTTCGCGAGCGTCTTTGCCCTCCGATTTGCCTCGTGATTAGAAGCTGATGTTTGTGGTTGACATAGCCCGCCCTCGTTCTGCAGTCGTTTCAGTCCTTCCTGATCTGTAAACTATCTGACCTATGCTCAAACAAGAAAGACAGCACCCTGGAGGGAAGATTGGAAGGCGTAGGAGGAGAGGGCACAATTCTGGAAGGAAGAGATGCGTGCGCACCCACGACTTGCCGAAAAAGACACACTTGCCGCTGCAGAAGGGCGCGTGCCATCTGGACTTTCAAAGTACGGTACGTACACCACTTTAGGCGAACATCTGTGTAACGTACGCGGCAAGTTGGAGTTGCCACTGAAGCGGGGCTTGGCGGCGTCTGTACTTTTCTCCGGCCTGCTTTGTCAGCCGACTCTCTTAAACCCCCTGCACGACCGTCCTACACTAGGAGTTAAGGAGCATGGTCACTGGCAACCTTTATTCCGTAACAGGGCCAAACCCACCCTTTAACTCCGGACCCTTTTGCTTGGACGTCACACTGTACGTCCCTGCCCCCTAGGGCCCTTCTCAACGACAGCTGCGCGCTTGTTCACCCACGCCTAAACTGTCTGTGTAGGTTCTGGATATCGGATATGCAGATGCTTCTGCCACTGGTGGCAGCCAGGTTACTGCGACTTATTTGTCACCCTTTTTTCTCTTTTTTTTATTAAAATTGGAAAGAAACTCTCCTCTGAAAATGACTTTGTGTATGTAGAACATGCAAAAGTAACGATGTGTGCACAGTACCATTTCTTGGGTTGTGTTAGGATCTGATTATTTTGGTGTTTTGGTGTGTTGAACAGGATTCCATGGTTTTTCATTCTTGTCTGCCATCCCCAATCTCGCAACAAAGTTCTTCTTCGTGGGCCAGTCCGCCCAGATTGAAACGCCGTTACAGATTCCCAGTCATATCTCCGTGTGAGGTCGAGCACTTCGACCGTTTCATGCAACCCAGATGCTCCCAAACTCCTGGCCAAAGCCACAATGTAGACTGACAAGAAAAGAAACCATGCGGTTCATCGTGGTTGATATGAACAAGTTACAAATGATGAGTGCTCTGGGACAAGGATCCCGTCTTGACTTGATTTCCCCGCGAACCTGTTTATTGCTGAATCAAGCCAGGAGATCCCGGCATGGACAACGGCGTTGTGGGATACTCGTACCCAGCTTCGGAACAGTTGGCCGAGTGTTCAAACGAGTGTGAGAGCGGAGGAGTCTGCTCATCAACCCATCAGCACTGTGGATCGCGGGGAGAAAGATTCCGCGGATAACTCACATGAGGGTTCGACGGGTCGTAGGAGCCGGGCGCATTCATGTCGATGCCGGGAATGTAGCCATAGTTCATGTAAGGGGAAAGGCCGTCGTCACTGGGGTACGATTCACGCTTGATGGCGTCGTTGAAGTGGTTCATAGGCGGAAGGGTGACCGGAACCGCTGCTGCAAGGTAGCCGGGATAGCCATCGGCAGTGGTCATGGGGTACGGCTGTGTTGTGTAGGAAGGGGCCAAAAGCATCTCCTCGGGCGGTGGATAGGTCGAGTAGGCAAAAAGAGGGGGTGTGTTTGATCTTTCACGGCCGTCGTCGTAGGGCTGCGCGAAAAGGAGCTCGTCATCGTTGTGCATCGGAGGGGTAAACTGTCCCTGGTTCATGGCCTTGGTCGGGGCGGTCGGTTTTTGCGACTTGGCCGAGGGTTGTGACTGGCGCTTCGAGGTCTTCGCAGGTGTCTGCTTCTCGGCGGTGTTCGAGGGTGAGGTAGTGGAGCCTTCCTGTCCCGCTCGCCTCTCGAGGTCCTCAAGACGCCTCTTGAGCTTCTTGCCTGCAGATGTCTGTTAGTACTCCAGGCTCTCCGTGATGCGACTGGCATTATGTTGACATACGATAGTTGCGTTGGGCAATGCGGTTCTGAATCCTCCGACGCTCAGCAAGGTCGGAAATCTTAGTCCAATCTTCGTCTGGGTTCGCGGAGCTGCTGAAGGCGCTGCTGGTGCCGTGGCCCGAGTAGGCTCTTGGGGGAGGGGCAGCAGCCGCGTAGGCGTACGGGTGTTGGGACATGGTGAACATTGACATTGAGGGCAGGCAGATTCCAGACAAGCTACCTCAGCTAGGCTGGTCGTTGAAGGAAGCGACTCGAAGGATTTGGTGTGGGCTAGGATAATATGAATGGAGAGGTGGTCTGGAAAGGCGAGCTGTTGTCAAGAGATACGGCAGAAAGAGGGGAGCGAACGGGAAGGTATTAAATAAAAAAGGCTCCAAGACTTCATTTGATTTTCAGCCCAAGGAAGGTGGACCGGAGTGTTGGAGCGATGGCAGTGGTATCAGGAGGCAGGGCTGGCGTGAACACATCCGCGCCGCACCCGCTTGCATACACCCGTCAAGTATCCTCTCTCGGGCTGCAAGTTGTCGACATGGGAGGACGCGGTCACAGAGCGAAAGACAGCGGGACCAGGCAGGGTACGGGTACCATGCCTGGTAGCCTGGAGGAGGGGGCGTGGCTGTGGTCCGGCGGTGGAGGGGTGCGGGCAAGGAGTACTCTATTCGAGTACTATTGCTACTATGTGTGTACGGATAGTAGTGTAAAATGTACGACCACCAGCAGCACCTTAACCCCGAGGCAGGGCATCCGTATCGCGAGTGCCTCGAAAGAGCATGGCCAGGGTATGGGAATAGGTGGGAATGGGAATGGGAATGGGAATGGGATCGGGGGGGCGAGACTCGGTCGAGCAAGGGGTGGAGGGGGGGGGGGGGGGGGGGGGGGGGGGGGGGGGGGGGGGGGGGTGAGTAAAGCTCGTAGGGCAGAGTCACGGTGGTGCAAACTCGGAAACGGAGTAAGGAACGGGCAGCGCCTCGCCCGCCTCCGTCGCAGTTCGCAGTGCGCCCCGAGCCCTGTGACGGGACGACAGGGCTGGGTAAACAGAAGAACGGTGGGCGCACCCGAGGGAGGGTGATCCATTGGATACTGGATATTAGATGGTGGTAGCAGTTGGCTCGAATTCCCCAGCGCCGCTATGGATATCCTACTAGGTAGCAGGGTAGGTAGTATGCACTGGAGCACCGGGGGTTCCACCCAGCTACCTAGGTACCTGGCCAAGGTTCCTTCAAGTGAAGAAATACTCGCTGACCTGTGTTACACTATTATATACCCACCGGGGTGCAGTTGGTGTGTCTACCTACACCAGGTACATGGTAGACGAGGCATCTGGTGGAGAGTTGCGGAGATGGGGAGGGGTGGCCCCGCAGAGAGTAGTCACATCACAGAATACTATGTAGTGAAGTCCGTAGATAGGTGGTCGTGCAGTGTGACCTACTTGCTATGTGCTACCTATGGAAGGTGGTGTTACAACTTACACTCAACTATGTAGGTAGGCTGGCAAGAATGGGTGTGTGTCTGTGCAGGGGTCCAAGTCAACGACGACGTCGGGTCGAGAAAGTGACGGTGGAGGTACGTACACCGCTGTCTCGTGGAGTCGGCTCCTGAACGAAGGGCTTCCCGCCGTGGACGAACAAACGACTGGACCACTTGTACGAGAAACGTAGAAAGGTTTGGCGCACTCATACAAGTAGTCACTCGACAACGACCTGTTGCTCTAGTGCCCACGTTTTGGGCACTTTGACTTCTTTGCTCAGTTGTTCAGCACAGCTAATTCCAATTCCGTCTCCCGAGCCCTCCTGATTGGTAATACCTCACTGTAGTACTATTACCCCGCCAATTTTGCCCGCTCCGCTCATATGGTCTACCACTATCGGCGGGATCTACCCACCGCGACCCTTTATCACTTACCTGCACTAGGCATAAAAGTACACTGGGCTGGGCACCTACTACCTGCTAGATAGATAGGTACATCCATGTTCCACAGCATCGTCACCGAAGGGTAAACGACAAAAGACCGAGGGTCAACGCCTCAGGAACATCGCGCGCCCTTCACCAAAGGTTGGAAGTTAGGCGGCCAACTGCCAGCTCTGTAGGCCGGATGCCCCTGTTGGAACTTGGCGCTTTCCCGCCGGTCACATCCTGTCGCGCGGTTCCTCTTCCCCGTCGACGTCGTACATGCTCTGCAGTACACCACCCTGGGAAGCATTTCCCAATTAGGTGCCCGCCATCTCATCTAGACCCAAGCTTTGGTCCGGCGGCCGATCGTCCTGTTCCACCCCGTAACCATCTCTCACGATCAGAAAACGCGAGGATCCAGAACGAGCGCTGCTCCCCAAGACACCTAGCTCAGCCCGCAGGCAGACCCTAGCTTCTCCCAAAGTTCCTTACATGACATGACCTGCCCTACCTCCATTGCTCGACCGTGATCACCAGTGCTCTCCAGCCGAACCGGTAAACTCCCATGGCGGCGCACGACTTGCCACTGTGTGGTCGGGTGCTCGTGCTCTGGCAGTGGGCAATGTTCAATCCGCCTGGTCGAAATCCAATAGAAGAGATATAGCTGTCGAGAACATCGGTGTTGCTATCCTGTCTACTTTGGATGCCGCACGATTTCGCAGTGTCGCCTTGATAGGACTCATGTGCCCGCCAGTCCCGGTCTGTTTCATTGACATTCATCTCCCTTCCGTCGGAGGCGCGCGTGGCATCATGCGGGCAGGGTCCATGCCTGAAGTCTTGCACTGGCATCCGTGACCAGCCGGCAGTCTGGGTCCCCTGGGACGGGTCAGAGTGGGTCGACCCGCCGAGGACCCGACGCCCAGCGACTTTGGATTCGCCCACGTCCCTGCTTGAGGGATCGCTTCGATGGACGGGAAACCGGGTCGCGCTAAACCCAGAACAGACCTTCGTACGTTCAGCCAATCCCGTGCTGACGGGTTGCTAGACCAAGCTTTTTCAAGTACCTAGTAAGTACGGATAGTGTGGGTAGGTGCTCCGATGTATTCTACGGTCGCATATTCCCTATCCCCGGGCGGTTGCCCCGGGTCTTTCACTGCGCCGAAGGGCAAGGCTAGCTGAACCGTGAAGCTCGGGGCAGGCGGGGACACTCTTCCACAGCGCCCGCTCGCCTACCAATCTCCTGAGGGAGAATTCGATTGCCTAGTGCCAAGCGGGAGAATCCCAACGTCGATACCTAGATTGTGGAGCTTGAAAATGGTACTTTGTCCCCAGATGGCAGACAGTAACATCTCAACCTCTCAACTACGAGTCTGCCTCCTGTACCCGTACTCCGTATGCACCACAAGAAACCCGAATTATTATACTAAAAAGGATGGAAGGATTCATCTTGAGCCTTTGCACTAAAAGCGGGAAGAAGCCAATCCGACTACCAAAGGCGCATGGCGCGGTGCGTCGGATCCTACCTGCCTACCTACCTATGAACAACATGAATGAACGTGGCGATACGTGCCAGGGATCGCGAGCAGTGTTGAACAGCCCATCTGGTGGTGTAGATGCTGGTGGGTTTCACGGATATCGCCAGCGGCTCTCCACGTCGTCAAAGGCCCTCGCCTGACGCGCCAGCGCCTTAGCATCTAGGGGTTCATGAAACCCAGCCTCGCTGGGGCAGTGAAGACACTGGACACCGTGACCGCTGATAAAGTGCAGTAGTGTTGACGTTTTGCATCAGAACCTCTCTCTCTTAGTCGCGTCAACTCTCGAGGTCTGGTCGGGCCGCTGCCCCAGCCGTTTCTGTCGTTGCCGTCGCAAACCTCGTTGAAGAATCCTTTGGCTCCGGGGAGGGGTCCCGTGAAATGTGAGAGTGCGAGCGGCCGCTGTGCCCCCGTCCCCACCCAACAGAGAACTCGAGATTGCATTCATTTTACCTACACTCTCTGTCACACACGCACACCATGATCTTCCGCCCTACGAGGTACGTAGTACTACTACCTTTGGTAAGGCAAAGCCCAGACCCAGTCTTGCCTCCCTACCAAGGCTAGGTGCCCTGCGGCGCAGTACATAAAGTACTGACTGGCTACAAGCCCCCCAAGCACGGCCTAATCTCCATATCCGAGAGCTCGTTCTCGGCCCCCAATGACGAAGCTTCCCACGTGCTTTGTAACACGTCTATTTTTGTTAGACTGATTATCAAGACGATGCCCAGCATCTGATTTGTCCCTGCTACCATCACACGCAATATTCCTTATCCCAGCGAACTGGCCGAAAATGAAATGTCACTTCATCAGTGCATGGATCGCCTGATTCGGACGAAGTGAATAGGGCTCCGGTCCGCCCTCGCCTGGCATCTCTTCGTCTGGGCGATTTCACGCCGGCTGGTAGTTGAAACGATGCTGCAAAGGAACCTCGATGATGCCTATGCCTGGCTCCAATAGGTTTGAACTATCCGTACCAGTCCAAGGGTTCTGCCAGCGCCCGCAACGTCTCGGGCCAGCCATCGACGCAGATTCCACGACAGCGCCTCCATTGGGCATTGGCCCATGCACACCACCTTGCGGATCTATCATCGCCGCATGCGAAGCACGGACAATCTGGTCGCGCAGGTGGGCCCTCGGACTCCAGACCAACCAGACGCGGTAAACACTGGGAACCCAGCTTCAGCAAGGCTGCATACCTTTAGTCCACTGCGTACTATGTACTACATACCCTAGTATGTACACAATAGTACGGATGCCTACCTACTATGTAGGCGGTGCCGCCATCGTCGTTGCAGGCGGCAGCACTACGTACCTTAGGTATCCAGCAGCCGACGGATAGAACGCTGCAAATAGCGTACCCAGTATTATTACTAATGTACTGATGGCAGTATAAGTATTAGTGTTAGTAGTGTTGGCAGTCATAATAGTAAATGGTAGTAGGGGTAACAGCAGTAGCCCGTTGGATTGCTGCCGGCACCCGGTTCTTCAATGCCACGGCGATTGCGCCGTTAAGTTGCACTTTACATGGCATCCTTACCTTGTATCTCATCCCAACACGCTTGGTCCTTCATCCCAGCCCATGGCCCGCGGAGACCTTCTCGAACATGCCGATCAACGGTCCAGTATCTCTCCCCTGGCCCGCCTGCTTGCTGAAACTGAAGGTCGGCAGGTCGCGAACATGTTCTACTGTGGTACCTCAAATGCGGTTGCCTATTACGGGCTCCACCGAACCCGCCAAATCGGACACGGCGGGCAAAGATGCCATGCATGCGGAGGAGCGCGCCAGCCTCGCTCAAGAGCCACCGACGTAGGGCCGTGTACGTAACGGAGCAGGGCTGGTGATTTAACGCGGGGACGTCTTGGAAAGCACGACACTGGACAGGCAGCATCAAATGGAGGTGGTGGCGCAGCGAGGCCAGCCGCCTATGTGCAAGGCCTGCCTGCACCCATGCAAGCTAGGTATGTTGAAGTGTTTACGAATGGTGCCCCCTTCTCTCAAGAGCTATCACTGTCGACGGGTTCATCCACGACTCGGGTGACTTGAGTGCAACTCACAAAGAGGTCAGAAAGCCAGGCAGCTTGTTGTAATTCGAGACTGTCCCTTCCCCCTCGGCACGATGTCAGCCCCACATACCATGTACTACCTAGGTACCATGTCGCCGAGGTTGGCTTTATCTCACGCCTTCGGGGGAAGCGCGTGTGGTGCAGGCAGGCACGCGTACCTATGCCACCTGCCGAGTTCTCGGGCCTGAGAAGCCCATGTCTCGTGTCTTCCCAGCGCCAGGGCTGGGCTGGACAAGGGGCACTGGTCGGTTCCCAATGAAATTCGTCTGTGACGGCCGGGAGTTGTGGTCGCGGGCGTTTTGTGAATCCGACAACCCCTTTTAGGTTCTGACGCTGCCCGCACACACAAACGGTCGCTAATGGGATCGCCCGCGATTCAAGCACTCACCATACGTTGCTTCGCCCGAGAGGTGCAGGTCATAAGGTAGACGAGGAGTTCTGATAGTGGAGTACAGAGTAACAGCACGCGATGCGGCTGCTACGGCATAACGACGCAGCGTGCCTGCCCCCTCTAACCTCCCAGGGGTGAGAAGGTCACATCACGCACGGCCGCGCATCCGCGCATTCATATATCTAGGGAATGCTATACTCGATAATAGGACTGCAAATTCTAGAACTCTGCCTTGTTGGCGACCGTCAAAGGACAATGTGAACTGGGCGACTGGTGTTTAATTGTGGATAATATACCTGGTGAAGAGGAGCATAGGTAGTGTATTTTGATGACAAAATAACGGGGACTGTTTGACCAGAGTAGTGCCATCGGTTCACCGTTGTCCCCCGGGTAAGTGGGGATCCCATTGTTATTGTACTACGGATATCTAGTGTTCAGTATTTGATATTGGTGTGCGCTAACCATCTCGCGCCCTGGCCGTTAGTCAACTAGGTCTCTCCCGATATGGATTGAGTATACAGTAAGGAATAGTCCGAGGCACTAAGTTCCACGACCCCAGGAACAGGAGCTGCACCCTTTGGATCTAGGAGAGTTGGCTTGGATTTAATGAAGGTCACTCTAGGAGTTGGTAACGACTACGATATGCGGATGCTCTGGAGGAACTACATTACTGTGGTCCCTGATTAAAGCTATAGTAAGGCTGTAGGTACCGGACAGGTGTTACCTACCTAGGTGCTATGACCGGGAGCCTTATGTGAAGGTCCGTACGGATAGGTTGATGGCACCCCGGGGCTGGGGACACGACACTGACGCTCCCGAGTACTCCACCTATAACTCCACCTCGGTCTAGATCCAATCGGACCCTTCTGAAGTAGTCTAATTATTGGCTGCCTCGGACTCGGACCGGGGCTCCACTTTGTTAGGCACTGTTCGTCCCACGCCCAGATGTTCCAAATTGAGACTCTATCGGGGAATACTCCGTAAGCAGCGCTGATGAGTGTGGTACGATTGAATTGCCTTGTCGAATAAAGAATGTTGTGATCGTGCGGCAAGAAGATAACTTTCCTACTGGGCAAACGTAAATACTGCTACTTGCCTGCCCAGGTACTTCAAGGTATGGGCTAGTTATCAACGTTGCCAGACGGCCAAGTATGGAGCCTCCGTTTGACGAATACACTACATGGCAATCCGAATCACCACTATTGGCAGGTCCCTGCCTACTACGTCCCTACACTACTATACCGGTAGTTGTATGACATATAGTGTACTGTACCACCTGGGCATTTGGCTGGGACTTTATTGTCTGTGCTTGTGCACACACCAGCTGTTCATCAAACGCCGGCCTCTGACAGTTCTCTGGTGCTACCTAGTAGGGAGTCAGGGACAGGTGTGGCTGATCATCCGTACTTACGCTACCTAGAAACCTAGTAGATGCGCCTTCCTGGCATGGGCACAAATTGGTAAGCAGATAAGAGCAGTAGTGGCCGGCCCTGCTGCCCTGCTGCCCTACTGCCTTGAAGCCCTGCACGGTCTTTTCCTAATCAGGTAATTCGTGCAAGTGGCCAATGACAGAGCTGGAGTGTCGGGTACTCCAACTCGAACTTGGCAACGTCCCAAACCTACGTGCTCAATGCCTACGGGTGTACGTACCTCCGCAGATAGGTACCGAACCATATAGTTAGTACCTCCTTTCGTTCTTAGAGCCGAGTACCTAGACTTGCCTTTCTAGTAGCAAACTCCGAACCACTGGGAAGGGGGCAGCTGGAGGGCGGCAAGATCAAGACCAGGGCATGAGGAGACCGGCGGGGTTCGTCAGGCCAGGAGAGTCGAGAATTGATTCGAAGGGACTGTCACAGGCAGGAACGATTGTGGCCACTTGGAGGCCTGAACGCGAGAAGGACCCTTGAAACGCAGACGATGGCTCCTTTACGTGCACCAGTAAGACTTTAATTGTAAATTGGCTCATAGGGCTGTCCAGGCATAGAGGTCGAGGCCGTCCCCGCAGGTTGCACACGAACACATGCGCGCCCCGGTGGTAGGTACTAGGCGTGAATGCAACGTGTGTTGGTCAACGATGCGTCGTCTTTTGTGGCTTCTACAACGTCCCGGATGGTGGGTTGGTAGTGTGTAGGTAGTATGTGGTTTGCCCTCGGCGGTACGGATAGACAGAAACAAGATCAACGAATTCTAAGACATCCAGAAGCGGAGCTCGTCCCGCCACAGGAACACATTTCTCTGAACGAGAAACGAGAGACATGGCATATGCTTGGAGACTTGTTCTGGCGGTGTGGCTATCTATTTCGCTTCCTGGGACGTCAGGAACTGGGCAGTCTGTACTACACTATGATGACCATGATGATGCTAATGAGGGTGTCCGGGGGGTGCGTTTGGCGTTTCCCTTGACTGGCACTTTTTTCAACCGTTCGGGTCGCATTCTGTTCGTGCGCCTGGTTCCACTTTCTCAGGTTGGCACTAGCTTAGTAGGTAGGGGGCGGGGGAGGGGAGGGTGATTGACCAGAAGATTGAAACAGGGCCGAGGGAGGTGTGCACGACCAAGGACTAATCAGCGCAACAACCTGAAGGCAACGCCGAACGAAATAACCGCTTCCAGTACATTCCTTATCTTGCAAGAAGAAGCCTCTGGATTTCAAGAATCTCGGCTACCTCAGGCAAAACCGTTCTTGCACGCACGTTAGAGCACACTGCATGGTACACACCTACCTAGTGTGTAGTAGGTGTGGCTTGCAGCGAGACCGAAGATATGGGCAACATGTTGGGGACTGGGGGTGTCCATGATGAGCTCGGTGCGGGTGCCAAGCTCTTCGGGGACGCCGCAAGGGAGCGAGGGGCCATAGGGCTGAAGAAGCAGCGGGGTGGTCTCTGGTTGGATGCCATGAATGAAGATGGTGATGTCGTCTTCGAAGAGAGACGAGCTACCATGCTATGGAGTATGCCGTGTAACACCAGAGACGAGGGGGAAGAGGGGCTCACCTGCGGGACACCAGAGAACGGCGGTACGGGTATGCAGCGGAGAGGCACGTACAAAGTCGCCTGCCTGCGCAGGAGGAGGCGGTACAGAGGCACTATGCACACCTCCAGGGCGGTGCGAGACGACGTCTGCGGCCAGCGGCGATCCCAGTGCGAAGAGCGGCCGCCGTGGGTGGACGGACTCGGTCGGATTTAACGCTGGGAGTGCTTGGGAACCACTCATTGCCCGTGGCCCGTGTGAGGACGGCGCGATGCTACCGTACCCGAGCCGGGCTGGTCTGGCCTGGCCTGAATTGTGAAATTATGCGGTGCCCTGCAGATGCGAATAGTGTGGTCGATTTTCGGAAAAGATGCTGCCTGTTGTCGTGCTTGTATGCTTGTCTTGCCTGCACGGATGCTGCCGGGTTAGAATGAATGGCTGAGTCTCCGAGTTCATATGCCTTGGCGCATTGGCAGCATCTAGCATCTACTTGCTTGCTTGCTCTCCTCTCAGAGGACATTGGAAGCAACCCGGCCGGGTGAGCACGATGAGTTGTCTTCAAATCCCGATGGCGCAGGTGGACATCACCGGCTAGCCCACAGTCTGCGCAACGAACGTGGTATTCGATGGAGGATGCGACATTGCTTGTACGCCTGGGCAACAGAAAGCCTACCGTTCAGCCCAACAGAGCGACAATACGACGTAAGCGCTGTGAGTGGACGACGGCCATCCGTCCAATATCTAGATACGCAAGCTGAGGTAGCCACACATGGGGCCCTAAGTGTACATAGTACTATGCTACCTAGCCTACCTACCGACACTATGTATATGTTGGTAGTATATTCATATATACGACACCGATGGGACCTTAGTACCCATCAGGTGCGAGAGGACATAGCTGCCAAAGGTACCTATGTAGCGACTGCTCACTTAGGCCCCTATTGCCAGTTGGCAATCAAGGTGGAGGGATCCATGGGTAGCAAGGTAGGTAGAATGGGTAGATGGCTGACACAGAAGCCAGGAGCTGGGGAGTTGCAGCTGTCTGCCTACCACTTGTTCCCACAGAATAGCACAAGGAGACCTACGAGGCACTACCTATGGATGCATGGTACGGACCTACGGACCTACATGGTACGGAGTACTATCTATGTAGTTCATGGTTATGGCCCCCGATCGAAATACATCGGCCGCTAGTGTGCGCCGCATGGGGGCGGACGTTGCTTCGGTTGTGCAATTTGGATATCGGGGGCCATGAACAGAACCGACAAGCATCATAGACTGAGGAGCATGATGATGTCAACAGCCACCCGAGCATGTTTGCGCCGAGCAGAGTAGGGTCCGCCGCGATGCCGACAGCTGCGACCACGATAGCGGTGACGCCGCTGTCGGATGTCGATACTCGCAGGAAGACGGGATGTGAGGAAGTAGCCGGCGGCAGAGGTGCGCCAATCAGCAAGCCGCAGGGCGGCGTTTCGGCCACCGCCAGTTTCTGGTGTGGTCCAGCCGTCTTTGCTGAGGAAAAGGCGGAAGGGTACGGAAAGCAGGTACCTACCTAGCCACCAGGCCATACGGTACGTACCCTCTCCGCTCTTTTAACCACATTTGCAATGCGTACTAAGGTGTCCACGGCGCCCGGCCACGCGGGGGCGTGCTGCGAGACCATCTAACCCGGGTTCCTGATTCAGCTTAGCGCCTCTTCTTCTCCCACCAACATCTAAGGCTTGCACTGTTCGGATAATGCAGGCACGTACACTGAGGGGACTCTAAAAGTACGGACCACATCAGGCCGAGAACAACATGTTGTTTGCCTACCTACCTAGGTAGGTAGTCACAGTACTGTAGCCTATATGTGCTACACTACCCAGTACTTACATAGTAGGTACACTAGTAGGTAGGTGCTGCACTTTGTGTAACACTGGCCGGAAGCTCGCGTAGGGCTGGCCTATGGCCATCACTCCCCCCATCAATCCATCCTCGTGTCACATTTTCGAGCATCCCAGTCACTTTCGTAGTTTCTCTTCTGATCTACGAGGGCGTATTTTGGAGCCATGCATTCCAAAACCACCTCGCGGTGACGTGCTCCCTCAATGGCTGTCGATAGGAAGAAACGAACAACGCCATTTGCCGTTTGACCCTTATACTAGGATTGACCAGAATCTCTCTGGGGATCCTCTCGAATTAGAAGCTTCGACGTTGCCCTCGCTCGAAAGAATCTAAAGACAGCCATTAGGTTGCTCCTGTTAGCTGTTGGGAAGCAAGCTTGAAGATCCACCAGCCTTCACTGCTTACCTCCTCGGCTTACATCACATACACTGCGATGGCGCTATGGATGATGCTTCAGCCAGGATTGGGCTTGCCTGGGTCGAGGACGATACCTAATGAGAAAGGCAAGAGTCCTCGACTTCTCCATCACGCAGGGTTGGTTGTCGGGAGGTAACTACCTAGAACACGATTGCAGGTCAACCATCGTTACATACCAAAAAAAAAAAAAACAATCGAAGCAGTATACTTGTTGGGCGGGGGTTTGCTTGATTGGAGTCATGGTTATGCGGCCGCCTACCACACAATCGCAACCTGCGATAGAGGCTGGGAATATCTTCGTGATAAATGCACGAGCACTTCCTACGTATGTATGATCTATAAAGGATAAGTGGGTTAAAGGCGAGCCCTGGAAACGAGACTACGGTACCACGGGGCTGAAACATAACCATGTGTAATAGATGGCATTAGGTACTAATCCGATTCTTGAGGCGCTTCCCTGCCATGATAGGAGTAGGCAGTCCCATACCAATGGGGTTACGGCGGGGTTGTTCGGGTTGTGGCAACTTTGCAAATCCATACAGCAGTGAAGAAACGCTCCGACACCTCGGACGCGTGCCAAACAACGAATGAGGCCGGAAGTCGTGTTTTTTGTTGCCGGTGATTACGCCAGAGAAGAGACAACCATGATATAAGCCTTGTATGTCTGGTCCGCATCCAGCAGAAGTTCCAATACGAAAAGTCACTTTGCTCATGCAGCAGTAATTGGTACGTGAGCACAGGAACAGAAACTGGAAATGGAACGGGAGCAGCGAAAGTATGCAGAGGCATGCAGTCCTAAAAGGCGTGAGCCGTTGGTTTGGACCTGGACTGGGGTGCGACAAGAAAACAGTCGGCAACATGACTCTTTTGAATCCGCATCTGCGCTGCCAGTAAAGACCCGATTGGCAACTGAAATCATCCCAGTAAGAGCGATGCTATTGTCATTTTCCAACTCAACGCCAGTGCTAGAATAGACCCATGATCTGACGAGGTAGTGCGAGTCACCGTCCTCAGGCGAAATTGCCAGCCCGCTTGTCCCATTCATTTTACTCAAATGACATAACCTCCCCTCCAGGCGCTAGCTCCGAAACGCAACCCTTGCCTTTGACCTGCCCCGTCGATGCTACAGATGATACGTGAAGAAAGAAAGACCTCCAGACTTACCTGAAGTGCCCCATATGTAGGGTAGAGGAAGCGGGTATCAATACGTCCAGGACGTTGTGCCATTTCCGATCAAATCACTAACCACCTCGTCGCCGCCTTATGCATGAATTTATGTAGGGCCCGAAAAAGTTACAGTATGGTCTCATGTGTTTGTTTTCAAATGCCACCGTTGTGGGAACCCGCGGATTCGACGACGTTATCCGACAGGTTGATCAGAAGTTGAGCCAAACACCTTTTGGTAGCTGCGTCATCTCGGAGAACTGATGAAAATGTTGCGTCTCGAAGGGGTTCTGGAAGGCACTGCCGAAGAGCCTCGCGTGCTCGAGCATTGTCGCTCAAACTGCGCAAAACAAGATATCAGCCACCCACCGAAACAAGAGAAGTGGATGTCGGTCTCGGAACTCACCGGAGAAAGCACCTGACGACGTGTTTGAGCAGTCGAGCAGTCTGTTGCTCGACCAGCTGTGCAACCATATTGCTCAAGACCGTTCCAACCGCATAGAAACGCTCATACGTTGCACAGATGTAATTCAGACCGTTGTCGTCGAGCAGGATCTTCTGCACGATGAAGATGGCCACAGTCTTGCTTAGCTCCGAACCGGTTTCCATAATACGCAGACAAAGCGGAATGATCTCGGTGGTTAAGAGGAAGTTGATGACCTCAGAGGAGTCATTCTTAACAAGGGCGCCAATGACGCCCAGAGAGGTTAGACGCAGGTATTCGAAGGGTCGAGATTTTGATGTCGTGTTAAGAAACGGGTACAGAAACAAGGGAATGTGGGCTAAAGAGATGTGAGCGATATAAGAATCTTCACATGGAAAAGTGCTGCCGAAGCTCGTACCGTTCAGGAACAGCGTCCGCGTGTCGTTGTGTGAGGCTACACATTGGAGAAGAGCAAGCGCATTGCACACCCTGTTGGAAGCAGCGGCAGTGAGCTGCGAAGGGTTCAGAAGTGTGTAGACAGAAATGATTTCCTGCAGCAGGGATGTCATCACGCCTGGGCCAGTTGATTTTGGTCAACGTTCCTCTCTTGCCGCCAAAGGGAGCGAATAGTCAGTCACAACGTACCAAAAGAGTGCCAGAGGATCAAAGCAAGCTCAGGAACTTGCTCACGCTTCTTGCTCAGCTCAAGGAGGGCAGCCTCGCGAGTGCTTTCGTTTAGGAGATCGGCGATGTAAGCCATGGTCCTCCGATTGTCCTCGGATATGTTGTCATGGCCACCATCTTGGGGATGCGTGTTCGTGAGCGAGGGAGCTGCTGAATGAGCGCCTGCGAGTCGACTGTAGTGTTGTTGTTGCTGTTGTTGTTGCTGCTGTTGCTGTTGCTGTTGCTGCTGCTGCTGCTGCTGCTGAGCAGCAGATGCGGCAGCTACAGCGGCTTGTTGGGCATGATGATGTTGGTTCGGCTGCTGATGCATCCAGGCCGAGTCGGCTTGTGGGTTAAACTGGTGATGACCGTATACGTGGGGTGCTGGCATCATCTTCGAGGCCGGGCGGAGGCAAGGTTTGTGGACGTGGTATGGAGCTTGACAGCCTGGGTGTGAGTGGTAATGCGCGGGAACGCTGATGGGTTTTGGTTCAGGATTTCGTAGCTTTCCCTCGTGTTGCGTGCTGTCAGTGGCGCTTCGATTGGCGGGGTGTCCGACGGGTGGTTGGGCGTGGAAATCGGGGTGTCGAGTGACGATGGGTTTAATGCCGTCGATATCACAAGGTCAGCGAGCGTCGGGTAAAGTGCACGCGGCTCGATTGTAACGGGACAATGTGCAAACCTGGTGAGAGGTCGGGCAATAATTAGGATTGTTCTGTTGTGGAGATTAGAGGGCGCTGAGTTGGGTTCGAGTTGATTGACGATTTGCTAGTGGGCGATGGAAGGCTGTCTCTACTTCGCAATTGTAGGAGGCTGTGTGACACACAAAGTTTACGGTTACTAGAGTATTATAGAAAAACCTAGTATTACTTAAAGATATAGAGTTTAGTATATAGAATAAGTAGAAAATATAGTAAGTATATATTTAAGTTATGTTTATAATAATAATATAAATATATAATTTAGTATTTAGAAAAACTAATTAAAACTTAGATTTAATATTATTTTACGTTTAAAATTTAAATAATATATATATATATATAAGTAACGTGGTTCATCAGTCAGCGACGAATATCAGTCAGCGACGAATATCAGTCAGCGACGAATTTTCTCCCAGACACGGTCAGTATCTAACCACTTAAACCTTTAACGTATAATAATTCCACAACTATTATACCAGTTTATATATAAGAAGACAAAATTATTCTTATAATTAAGGTAATTCGATCGGTACGCACTATAGGCTAGAAATTAAGTATATTATGTACTATAAAGACCTATAGTGTCCCTAAAAGTTCTATTCAATATAGAATAAACGACCGACTCCAACACAAACGTACCTAACCCAAACAATATAAACTCAATTCGATCGAAGAGAAAGTACTTCTCTAATACATTATTAAATAGGATTCTAGAGGATTTCTTTTATAGCTTAGTAGTGTAGAAGATATAGCTAATCTCCTACTATAGGTGCGTAATAGCGAGCCTATTAGTAAACGTTAGGCTAAGTAGTTTATAGACTTATAACTATTATTAAGGACTAAATTTAATTATCTATATAATTATTAAAGAACTCTTTAAAAAGATCCTAAAGTTATTAAAAAGTAGTTTATATTATTATATAATATAATAGTTAAATACGGGATTAGCGAGGGGGATATTTATAATTTCGATAAAACTAGCTTTATGATAAGTATTATTACTATATTAATAGTAGTAACACGTACTAACAGATATAACAAAGCAAAGTCTATTCAGCCTAGTAACTATAAAGAGACTATAGTTATTAAATATATTAATTTAGGTAGGTAGTATATCCCTCTATTCGTAATCGTTTAAAGCACTTATCACCTTACTAATTACACTATAGAATTAGACTTTCTAGGCGACTAGGTTATTAAGCCCACTACTAATAGATAAACTAATAACGAGATAGGTCTAGACTAGATTAAATACTTTAATAAATATATTAAAAGCCATACTAAAAGCATCTATTAAATACTTATTATCGATAGTTATAAGAGCTATTTATTAGCTAAATTCGATAATTACTATAAATAGAACGCTATTATTACTATTAGTATACCTCTACATTCATCTTATCTACTCTAACTATTAAATACTACACTTTATTCGCCTCTAAAACGCATATATAGTAATAAAATTAACCTCTTTATCTAAGCCTTTATAAACTATATTACAAAGTCTAAGTTCTTCATTAGCTTCTACTATATATACTAGAAAGTTTTTATAAAAGAAAACATTAAATTAGTATTTCTAAGAACTAGAATTACCCTATAGGACCTAGAGTATGTTATTAGTAAGCTTAATGTGCATTTATAGACGCCTATACCCCTACAAACTAACCCTTTAATACCACTACCTTAGTAGTCGTAAACGTCCTTTAACTCCTAATAAACCGTTTTATAATTTAATTTTATTAAAAAGTAGATCTTTACTTATTAAAGAAGTTCCCTAACTCTAATAATTAAAGTAGTCGAGTAATTATTAAAGAGTATATAAGTAATAGTATACTTACTTACTCTTTTAACCGATCGGTTTTGCACACTTAAGGATATAAATATAGTACTTATTAAGTACTAGAGGGCTAAAAAGTCCCATATATAACTTAAAAGAGTACTTAGTGTCAAGGATTGGTAGGAGCAATGTTGCAACTCGTACTTCCTTTCTTGACTAAGAATCCTTAGATAAGGAAGGAAGGTTTCTTATTCCTTAATCTATATCTATATATTCTTTTATCCCTTATATCCCTTATATCTCACTCTAGTGCCGAGCTTAGCCGGCAGCATCACATATAAAGGACCTAGCCTATAACATTACCCCCCCCCCCTTTCTCAGCTACTAAAATCAGTCTCCCAGTCCGTTACAAACGACCTAGTCCGTCTTACTATTAATTTCGTTCTTTTAATAGCTTATACTCCTTGGGCTAGTAAGGGTAATCGACTTCGTATAGGTTAAAAGTTACATTACTTAACTCAGTATTTCGAAGAGCCATATCGTACACATTTTCCTTTATTTCGCTAGTCGTTCTATTTTTCTAGAGAGACTACTAATACGACCCTTATAACCTTTCTAGTCTATTCCCATTCCATTTATTATCCTTATTCCTAATAGTTTCTATACCCTATATCGTACTAACCTTCTAGGGCTAAGAGAACCCTAACAAAGTCGTCATACTTTATTAGTAGAGTAAGCTACGTATTCAGCTTCTATTTTACCTCTCTATTTAGCCCTCCTATTAAAGCTATAATCTTTACGTCGTTGGGCTAAGAATTGGCGTTAGTTTCGTAGAGCGTTCGTTCGAACTTTATAAAGTGCTTTGGTAAACTTAACTACTGTTATTCGAGGTCTTTAAGCCGTTACCTAGCCTTTTTTGCCTTATTTGGGTTATTGAAAATTCGTTCGAGATGCTATATTAGTCTAGCTACATCCTATATATCAGTCCTCTCTACCTTACGTATAAACGGTAGTACCATAGCTTAGACGTTTAAGTTGAACGAACTATAGATATAGTATAACTACGAGTCGTTATTTCTAATTACTAGACTATCCACCTTCAGCTTTACCTTCATTACTAGTATCTATATATCCCAGTTACTACTTCGGCCGTTAAATTTCGCATATATAGGTAGCACCTGTCGTAGTCGAGCGGTCCATTTAGCCTTTAGGGCATTAATCTACTACTAAAGGGATTTAATTATATCGATCAGTTATACTTCTCGTTAGTTAGGCGTCGTACCCTATTAGGTTCTTTGTATATCTATTGTCTTTTCGTTAAGTATTCCTTATACTGTATTACTATGACCCTAGATAGGGGATCTAAGGATTATATTAAGGATTAGTAGGAGCAATGTTATAACTCGTACTTCCTTTCTCGACTAAGAATCCTCAGATAAGGAAGGAAGGTTTCTTATTCCTCAATCTATATCTATATATTTTTTTATCCCTTATATCCCTTATGTCTCACTCTAGTGCCGAGCTTAGCCGGCAGTATCACATGTGAAGGGCCTGGCCCGTAACACTTAGTATAGAAGAATCTTAGGTTTTATTAGAAGAGAAATAAAAAGGGAAACGTTTAGTACCTCGAGATAATAAAGAAGGGGGTCTATTAAAGAGGGCCTAGCTAGCTTAGAGACGCTGTGGTATATATAGTAAGACTAGATATAATATACAAACCTATTCTAAGGATATAGAATTATTTAATAAATTAAATAGTAATAATAAATAGTTAATTAACTGTGTTATAGTTGAGAAATGTTGAATAATGTTATAGACGTAGGAAAAGGTTTATTACTAACTGATATTCGTCACTAACTAATAAACCACGTTATACCTTATAATAATTATTCTATTAACGTGGTTGATAAGCGAGCTGCCCAGACAAGCGAGCTGCCCACCCGACCGCGACCACTTCACGAATGGGACCCAAAAGCAGCACCAAAACCATTAGATCAATTAAAACTACTCTAAACCCTCTTCCTCTGATATTTATTCATTCGCTGGACACGTTCGCGCATTATGACCCGTGTTCCCGCAGACGCCACACCACCGTTAGCCCGTCTCAGTCCTCTGTCGGCGACCACTACTCCGGCGCGTTTCCTCCTCAATCTGGGCTATAGCCTCCCTTTGTGATTAAAGGTCCTCGGCCTCACCTACAGTAAGACTCCCTCCTTATCTAAGACGTGTTTTCTTAGCCCTCCGGCGCCGACTAAGTAGGTTATTCTCCTCTCAAAGGATCTGGACCTTAGACCTCAATAAGGCAATCTAGTGCATAAATCCGCGTGCCCCCTTCGACAAATACTCTACAACTTTAATAATTGAAGTTGGTAAGCTATTCTGATAGCAGTAGATCCTCCTTTTAATAAGTTCAGACTAAGAAGATGCTTCTATTAGGTTATTTAGTATCTAGGAAGTCTAAGGTAGTAGTATTGTTAGTAGAGACCCTGGAGGCGTTAGAGTGTATAACTTAACGTCAAGTTTTGAAAGCACACTTTCGGCACTCAAAGGAACAAGTCCAGCCCCTCTAAAACCTCCCTAGATATTTTTGACCGACAGGGCTTGTGTGAAAGCCTCGCGAAACGTAGGGAAGAAGTCTTCCTTTGTAATATGGGTATTCCCCCAGCGCATCTTATCCTCAATTTATCGACCATACACTATTTTCAGAGGCCCAAAACACCCAACATCTAAGGGCTGAAGTAGATAAGACGAATGAGTAGGCATATAGAGTGTAATAATATTATTTTCTTTACAATATATCTCAAAGTCTATAGAGTGGTGACTTTCGTGCCCATCGACGACGAGGAGGTGGTGACTGCTTCGCGTACGCGGTTTTGTATACCAGTTAAAGTACTAGAGCTAATCTAGACCTCTTTCGTTTATTGTCCATCCGTTTTTAGACGTTACGATAACCCAGTCGCGTAGTAGACTGGTTTCTGTGTACTAGGTAGAGAGGTGATATTGGCCCATAACGATAATATATAGTAGAATACTATAGCCCAACGAACTAATAGCCTAAATAACTATAACCCATTTACAATTACCAGACTATATCATTTTTATATTTAAACGCCTTTTGGTACTCGTTACAACTATTCCAGACACAATCTGGCCCATCATAAACCCAGTCTCGTTAAAGTTATAGATATCCAAGTCCACGATGCTGTATTTCGCGATTGTGTTCGCTACAAACCGAAACTACGCGTTTATCGCATCTAGATCTTCGTACTAGGCCCTCTTATAGTTATATTTATGAAAAAAACGCGTCTGGAGTTGTGATTGTCGCTTAACGAAGTTCGAAGCCCAGCACTTCCCGACCAGGGGCGCGTCGCGGTCGGCGAGCAGTCGATTAGCCATATCTTCAATACCACTAATACGAGGAGGAAACGATCGGGAATCTAGGTCGAGAATATACTCAACTAGTTTCTCCTCTTCTAATAACTTCAGTTTTCGGGAGTTAGGTATAGTATCCTACCGTACAGGTATGCCTTTCAATCGGGTACCTAGGGTCCTTAGAGGCACTAAATAGATCCTAGCTACTACTCGGATACTGAGTTTTGGATCTTGTGCAATAGCTTGGACCGCTAAGATCAATTGGGATTCTTTGTCTTATGATATCATTGTTTTGTTGTGGTGTCGCGTGGGTTGAAAGGTAGAAGATGAGGTGGTCGTGGTCGGGTGGGCAGCTCGCTTGTCTGGGCAGCTCGCTTATCAACCACGTTACTTCGATTATTAAAGTTAAAAAGTTTCTTTAATAATTAAAGATCTATCTTTTAATAAAATTAGACTACAAAACAGTTTATTACAAGTTAGATAGCGTTTACGACTACTAAAGTAGAGGTATTAAAGGGTCGGTACTAGGAGGTATAGGCGTCTATAAATACACATTAAGTTTTTAGGTAATATACTCTAGGTCCCATAGACTAATTCCAGCACCTAAGAATATAGATTTAATATTTTTCTTTATAAAAACTTTATTATATATATAGTAAAAGCTAAAAAAGAAACTCGGACTTAGTGATATAGTTTATAGAGACTTAGATAAGAAAATTTAATTTTATTACTATATATACGTTTTAGAGGCAAATAAAGAGTAATATCTAATAGCTAGAGTAGATAAGACAAATATAGAGGTATACTAATAGTTATAATCGCGTTCTACTTATAGTAATCGTTGACTTTAGCTAATAAATAACTTTTTCAACTATTGATAATAAGTATTTAATAAACGCCCTTAGTATAACTCTTAGTATATTTATTAAAGTATTAAATCCAGTCTAGACCTATCTCATTATTGGTCTATCTGATAGTAGTAGGCTTAATAACCTAGTTGTCTAGAAACCCTAATTCCGTAGTCTAACTAGTAAAATGATAGGTACCTTGAACGATCATAAACAAAAGAATACACTACCCGCCCAAATCAATATATTTAATAACTATAGCTCATTTATAGTTACTAAATTAACCGGACTTTACTTTACTACATTTATCGGCACGTATTACTACTATTAATATAGTAATAATACCTATTATAAAGCCAGTTTTATCGAAATTATAGATATCCCCCTTTTAGATCCTATATTTAGCTATTATATTACATAATAGTACAAACCACTTTAAAATAACCTAAGAATCTTCCTAAAGAGCCCTTTAGTAATCGTATAGATAATTAAATTTAGTTCTTAGTAATAGTCATAAGTCTATAAATCGCTTTGCTTAATACTTACTAACCGGCTCTTCATTACGCACCCGTAGTAAAAGATTAGCTATATCTTCTATACTAGCGAGCTATAAAGAAAATCCTCTAGAATCCTATTTAATAATGTATTAGAGAAGTACCTTTTCTTTAATTAGTTCGAGTTTATATCGTTAGGACTGGGTTTATTTATATTAGGGTTAGGTATTTATTCTATTATATAAGGTACTCTTAGGTACTCTATATATTGTCACTATACACCTAATACTTAATTTACTATCTCTAGTGTATATAGTTTAAATCACTTTAAATATAAGATTAATTTTATCTTTTTATAAATAAATCGATATTATAGTTATAGAGTAATAATATGTTGAATATTTAAGTACTTTGAACTTAAGTGCGTTTAGGAAAAAGTATCCGGCTAACTGATATATCCGGCTGACTAGTAAACCACGTTAGTTTAAAAAGTTATTAGGTAATATAGAATTTAAACTTACTATTTTTATTTTTATAAATAAAACTAAATAAACCTATAACTATTAAATTAACTAACTACTTTCATTTAAAAATTAAAATTAAAACGAAATACTTTTTATAATATTTTAAAAGTCTTAATTATATATATATTATTT
>WIGM01000454.1:0-36360 GCA_014235935.1 Colletotrichum musicola | reverse complement strand
AGTACTAATAGATTATTAAGTTTCTCTCTTTTTACTCCTATATATTCTACTAACTTCTAAACTATTTATAGTATTATCGAAAGAAAAATATCTACTTTAATATTATAAAGAGCTTTTATTTTTAAACTAATTCTATTTACTAAGAGTTTAATAAAAATAGTAAATAAGTTTAATTTAGGTGATTTACTAACTTTAGTTATTTGTAGTATATAGACTGTTTAAGAGACTTTTAATAGTTTTAGAAGTTTTTTAAATTACTTAAGGAGTTATTATCCAAATTACTAAGATCTTTTATAAGTTTCAAGTCCTCCCTATCTAGGCGATATACTATATTAGCGATGTTCTTTTTCTTAAGGTAATTATAGTTAATATAACTACTCTTTTTATAGAAGAAGTATGGTCTAGTAGTCTTTATTGCTGGCCTAGTATTCTCTATGATTAAGGACTTCTCTAATAGTGGGTTAGTATTTTTAACCTCTTACTTAGGCTTATAGTACCCTATAAGTTACTCGTATAAGTAGTGGTGTGGTTTGTACTTAGGAGGTAAGTAGTCTCGTTTTACCTACTTCTTCTTTTAACGTTCCTTATAGGTCCTCTATTAGGAGAATACTATATTAGTAATATAGTTATAAAATACTTTATATAAAATATTAGGATCCTTAGAGTTAATAAAAAGGTTTAGGTTAAGATCTATAGGGATGTAGTCTAGTAGGGTACTTTTGTGTTCTCCTTCGACGATGTTTGCTTTATTGGCTAAACTGTTAACCTTGCTAATAAATTAGTATATGTTGAGTGTTTTGTCCCCTAAGTTATACTTTAGTTTAGTAAGCTCTATTTGGGCCTTAGCACTTTAGTTAGTATTATAGTAAACCGCTATTAATATGGCGATTATTTTGGTTATAGACTTAAATAGATTCTTAATAAAGCTATACTAAGACTCGAGTAGATCGGTAGGGTGACTCTCTAAATAGTCGTAGACAAGAGCTATACGATTATACTCTATTTTAAAGGTCTGGAGGTCTTTGTGGTACTTATTAGCGAGCTTAATGATCTATCTGTCGAAAAGCTCCTTATCTCTACTAAAGATACTGGGGTTATAGTAGGACTCGTGGGCGGTTACTAGGTACTTCTTATTCTCCAAGTCTTAGTTTGTTCTAAACGGCTTAAACGTATTAAGGGTAGTAAAGCCCGTAGGCTTAAATGTGGTACTACCGAAGACGCTCTCTATTAGAGTGATTAATTGGGCATTACGGTCGTTAGTATCGGTCTAGTTATTCTATATAGCTTCTAACTATGTGAAACAATTTAACAGGGCTTAGTACTGGTCTATAGTAGGAGCTGGTGTTCTAGATTGGGTTTCACTTCTTCCAGCCATATTGTCTTGTAGCTGATTAGAAGGAGATGGTTCGCGCGTTTCCTCCCGATATTGGGTCGTTCTTGTTCGTTTGGGGTCTCGGCGAGGCGCGTTGTCTGGCGCGGGGTTGGGGTTCTTAGTATATTGGTATTCTTCTATACTAGTAACTAGCTCGTCTGGCTTCGGGTTGCTATGGGTAGGAGCGGGCTCGTCTGGCTCTGTGCTTACTGGGGCGGCGGTTATTTCGCTTTCTGCCGAATTGTTGTCGAGCTGGGTGATGTCGTTGCCGGTTGCCTTTCTGCTTGGCTCTTCTACCTTCTTTGTCAGGTAGGCGGATTAACGTATTAGAGGACCGTAGTCTTTCTTGCTCGGCATCGATGTTTGCGGTGGTTGGGGTTTTGTGGCCTAGTTTTGCGTCGTACACAGCCAACGTAGTAGTTGCAAATAGTTATGATTAAAATAGGAGATATATTTTAATTACTTCGCTAATAAGATTATAGAGTTTAGGATTGTATCACGACTAGAGCAACATTAAGATAACTCTTCGATTAAGTACTATAGATAAAGATCCTAGACTAGAGAAGAGGAGTATAAAACAAGCAACGGTAGGAATACTCGATCGCAACTAAGTGTGAGGAGTCTGTGAAGCTTATGCTGAGGCCTTGCTTAGCTTACGGTTATGCGCTGCACTCTGACCATTGGGGCTGTGGCTGTTGTGGCTTTTAGGCTTTTTGGCCTGAAAGCTACGACACTGGTCGTTCTGAGGGTTGGCCCTCACACTATTGTAAGGAACGGTACAGCCCACCGCTCGCCCAAAAGGTCAGATAACCAAGCTATCGGCAGATAGCTTAGTTATGGCTGTATAGTGCTGTGACATCGGCTAGTCTCGGGCTCTCTGGCTCACGGCTGCGCACGACCGTCACAGATACTCGTACTACTATCGTATATTACTAACTTATATAGTAGGTAGGCTGACGTTAACGGTTGGACTGTAAAGGTACTATAAAGCTATATTGTATTTGTAGCTTTGAGATATTGCCTATATAGTTAGGCCTTTTATAGAACCAGTTTGCCCTCTACTTTCAGCTTATCTCTAACCTTTTTCACGTACTTAGCGAGGTCGTTATCTACCTTTAGGTAGTTATTTACCCTTTCTTATATTATCTTATTAGATACCTAGTCTTTAGGTACGATTTCTAGTATAGTATATTAATACTTTAGTAGTAGGTACCTATAGAATATATAGACAGGGTATTTATTATTGCCCCCTAAACTATATATCTAGCGATATTATTTATTAGTTATTAGTTCGGTTTTCTCCTTAGTCATAGGGCTAAATAACCCCTTAAAGATATCGATCTTCGGACCGACTACTAGTTAATTAGTATTAATACATAGGAATTAGTGTATGTTACCTATAATAGTAGCGATAGTAGGGTCTATATCACTATTAATCTAGTATATAACTAACTATTAACTAGTTACTAATCTAGATAGTATTACTAGTAGCTCTTCTAGCCACTTACTAGTATCGTTAGCTTTAGACACTTTTACTTCTTAGGAACAAAGTATTATAGTCTTCTATTAATCTAGCTACTTCTTAATCTCCACTTTAGTATTAAGTTAATACTATTATAGGGGTTCGTTATATTTAGTTTATATAGTACTTTAAAGTTTATTATTAGAAATATTAGTTATAGTTTTAAAGTTAACTATCTAACTATATAAATTATTCTCTAGTTTATAGTATATATCTATATATTTCTTAAATACTATACTTATAATCTAGTTCTAGATCTCTTATATTACTATCGATTTATAATTATATATACGTATATTATTATTATAGTTCTGTTATATCTAGGTATAGATTTTGCGATCGGTCTTTATAAGGTCTATAAGTGTGCTAGCAGGCTCCGTTGTGCTACCGCTTCGCGTGAAGTCTGATAGTAATGGTGCCTTCGGCTTAACTATTTGGACGTTTGGTAGAGTTATCGTTAGGTCTATTTATATCAAGAATCGTAGATGCGCACGCTCGTAGGGGTTATATGGGCACTCTTGTCCCTGTTGTATTGATTGATCGATCGTCTTCTTCTTACTGTTTTTGCGCACGCGCACCCCTAAAGGAGATTAGTGCGCCGCGTCACATACGAGCCACTAACTCCGATATACCGCGTAAACGCCGAAGTATACGTACACCTTCGCCCAGGCTACACACATATAGCCCTTCCTTTTAACACACCCCTTTAAATTAGGTCGTTTTAAAGAGCGCAATCTGCCCCTATAGTATTACATAAGTACCTATAATTATAAGGCATTTATATCCTTTCCTTACTTTAGATTTAGTATATTAATAAAGTTATTAAATTATTATTTGCCCAGTACCTTAATAAGTCCATTAGCGATCATTCTCGTTGTAGGTATATAGGTTATATCGATAGTGCCTTTTATTACCTCCTAGCGCAGCTAGTAGTTATAGATATCGATATATTAGAGTTTTGTCTATAGTTTAACGAGGTCGCTCTTAACTAAACGTATCGTTTACTAATTATTATACTAGATAGTAACTCGAGTAGTTATTTTAGAAATATTTAGTTATAGAGCTAATATTAACCTACTAGCGAATATTACCTTTTTTACTATCTAAGATAGAGCGAGTAACTCGACTTCTATTATTAACGTTATAATAGTTAATTATTTATTTACTCTCTAGCTAATAAGTCTACTAAAGAGTTTAATAGTATATCCTTATAACGACTTATAGTCGGATAAGTTATCTACAAAACTAGTATCTAAAGCTACAACTAGTGTATCGATCTAACTATCATATTCCAGTATAAGATACGCGGTTTCTTTCACATATAGGAGGATACAATTAGTGGTCCTATAGTAGTTATTATTGGGGTTCTAGTTATATCTAACTAGCCGGCTAACTACAAACACAATATCCGGCTAGGTTATAACGGCTAAGTATATAATTAATCCTACTTTCTTTTAGTACGCGTTAACGCTTTAGTAACTAGTAACTCCTAACGATAGAAATAGTTCTTCTTATCCTATAGGGATATTAGTAGTCCTTCTATACTCGTACACAGGCGAGCCTATCCTATAGAGTTTACTAATTTTATTTACATACACTACCTACAATAACTATAACTTCTTATTACCTCTATCTCTAGTTACTTCTATCCTAAGGAACTAGTAAAGATTATCCCCGCCTTTAAAGTGACATATCTCCCTAAGGTAGTCTATAAGCTCTATAGCTTTACTACGGTACTTGGGTAGAAATACTAGAATACAGTCGTTAATATAAAAAAAAAAGAGTATCTTCCCTATTTACTAGTAGTAGTTCTTACTAGTAACATACTTTATTCCTATTGTCTTCAGACTATTTTTAAAGTATCGTTACTAAAGTAAAGGCAACCGTCGTAGACTATATAATACCCTTTTTAGACACAATACCTTACCGGCTTCCTTATAGCCTAGCGGCATCTCTATATATACAATCTTATCTATAGGGGCGTATATAAACGCGTTAACTATGTTATATTATAGAAGCTTGAGATTATACCTAGTAACAATAGCTATAAGTATTCGAAATAATAGACTAATTAATATAGTAGTGTATATATCCCTAACTATATCTTTAGCTTACTAATCTCTTCTTATAACGAGTCTTACCTTATATTTAATAAGTTTCCCGTTTTTATTGTACTTATATATGTATACCTAGTAGCAGCTAAGGACTTAATATCCTCTTACTTCCTTATAGTCAACAACCTCCTAAGTGTCTATCTCTTAGTAGCTATAGATATAGTTATTTTTGGCCCTTAGAAATTTAGCCTTATATGGATGGCCTTTGAGTCTTGCATAGTCCTTTGGTAATGGGGGATAATTAACCCTATAGTAGTTAACTTCTTAAATGTAATTATCACTAACCTTATAGCTATAATTAACGCGGGTATAGTCTAGTTGACCCCCCTTCTTATTAATAGTAATATTTTAATTAGTTTTAATAACGGCCTTAGGGCTATAATTAATATGGGTATAGTCTACTTAACCTCTCTTTTTGTTAATGTTATAATCTACTCCGTCTATTCTATTAACTACTATAGATAGGCCTTTACTAACCTTATAGCTATAATTAATGTAGTTAAGGTTTATTTAGGCCCTATTATTAATAGTATAGTATTTCCCTATCTAGCTAGTATCCTCTATATTAGGAGACTAGTTCTTCCTATATTTATTTATAAGAGTACCTACTATAAAAGTAGCTTTCTAGGAAGTTCTTAGGGTGGGCCTTATATAGGTATCCTAGTTCTTTGCGTTCTTTAGTGAGTTAGTAGTATGCCTCCTCTTTCTCTACTCCTTTAGTCTAAATACTTCTAATAATTAGGTAATAAAGAACGAGTTTAGTAAGGTAAGTAGTATTATTAACTAAAACTAAGTTTTTGTATAATAGTATTATTCTTCTTTAGTTTATAGTAATTTATCGTAGATATCGGAAAGACTATTGTATTCTTTATTAGTTATATTGTAATAGTATACTGTTAATATAGGTAGTATATTAATTATATCTAAACTTTAGAGTATAGCTAGTAAGGCTTCTACATCGACCTACTAAAGGTTATCTTTTAAGTCGGTAATATTACTACTAAAACAGGTTTTCTTATTAAAAAATATATCTCTTAAGGTAATAACTTAATTCGTTATAGGGTTCTAGATATAGTATAAGTTACTAGAACTATATCTAATAAGGTAACCGATCTAGGCTTTTAGTAATAGTTTCTAGAATCTCTTCTGTCCAAACTATGTGTCTATTATAAGAGTATATACTTTATAACTATAAGTATATATATAACCTTAATATAGTTTAGTAATATCGATATCTTAGTAATTTTGATAGAATAGTTTAAATAGTAATTTCTACCCCCTAGCCGCTAAAGGTATCTAGTTATAAGTATAAGTAGCTGCCCTAATAATTTCTAGTTATATTATTTCTAGCAGCTTTGTGGCAGCTTTTATAGTTCTAGTTTTCTCCTTAATTACAGCTACTACCCTTTTTATTCCTCTATTCTAGGCCTAAGTATTAGGTGCTAATAGTTTAAGACGTCGACTAGCCTCCTTAATTACCTCACGTACTTATACATATATAGCTATAATCTTACTATCGTATTCAAAAACTCTTATTACTATAGAGTATTAGATGTCTATTATAGCGATAAACTACTAGATAACCTTTTTTAGTATAGTTATTATATAGTTTAGTAAGTAATAGTTCTATGTATATTCTATTGCGTGGTCTGTAAATATTACTACTAATATATACTCTCTATAACCTACTAGGTTAATAGTATAAAAGTTAATAGCTATATAGTTACCTGGCTAGGACTATTAGAGAGATTTATAAGGAATTTGTGATACTATTCGTTTTACTTTTGAGGTCGCATAGGTGTCACAGTCGGTAATCGTTATCTTACCTATCTAGTTCTTTTCGATAATGCTTATACCCCTTAAGGCATTAACGAGGTGCTTGAGAACGCCTGCTCCTAGGTAGCCCATCCTATAGTGCCATAGATTAGTAGTACTATAGAGATTTCGTTTCTTTTGTTTAGTATTTCTTACTATTAGGAACGATGCCCTTTCTATTATATCTATAAATATATCTTTGATAACTTATTAGTTATATTTCTCGTATAAATAATAGACGAATATACTATCTGCCTTATAGAGGCAGTTCTACCCTAGTCGCATATCCTACTATATACTTAGTTTCCTAAAATAATAGAATAACACTAGGTTAACAAGAAAGTTTGGGCAGTAGGCAACGTTATATAAGCGAAGCTTCACCTTCTTACCGTTATAGTTTACTATGGCCTAGATGTCGACTTTACTATATTCCTTAATAGGGACTTATATAGTTCCTACCTAAAGGTAGTCTCCTTCCTCTAGTTAGTATAGGTTAATAAACCTATCCTTATTATTAAAGACGTAGATACTCGTACTACTATTGTATATAACTAACTTGTATAGTAGATAGGCTAATGTCGACAGTTAGACTATAAAGGTACTATGAAGCTATATTGTATTTATAGCTCTAAGACATCGCCTATATAGTTAGACCTTCTATAGAACCAGTTTACCCTCCACTTTTAACTTATCTCTAACCTTTTTCACACACTTAGCGAGGTTATTATCTACCTTTAAGTAGTTATTTACCCTTTCTTATATTATTTTATTAAGTACTTAATCTTTAGGTACGATTTCTAGTATAATATATCTATACTTTAGTAGTAGGTGCCTATAGAATATATAAATAGAGTATCTATTATTGTTCCCTAAACTATATATCTAGCGATATTATTTATTAGTTATTAGCTCGGTTTTCTCCTTAGTTATAGAGCTAAACGACCCTTTAGAGATATTAATCTTCAGACTAACTACTAGTTAATTAGTATTAATACATAGAAATCGGTATATATTACCTATAATAGTAGCGATAGTAGGGTCTAAGTCACTATTAATCTAGTATATAACTAACTATTAACTAGCTACTAATCTAAATAGTATTACTAGTAACTCTTCTAGCTACTTACTAACTTTATTAGCTTTAAGCACTTTTACTTCTCGAGAATAAAGTATCATAGTCTCCTATTAATCTAGCCACTTCTTAATCTCTACTTTAGTATTAAGTTAATACTATTATAAAAGTTCGTTATATTTAACTTATATAGTACTTTAGAGTTTATTATTAGAAATACTAGCTATAACTTTAAAGTTAACTATCTAACTATATAGATTATTCTCTAGTTCGCAACACATATCGATATATTTCTTAAATACTATACTTGTAATCTAGTTCTAGATCTCTTGTATTACTATCGATTCACAGTCGTATATACGTATATCGTTATTATAGTCCTATTATATCTAGGTATAGATTTCGCGATCGATCTTTGTAAAGTCTATAAGCGTACTAATAGGCTCCATTATACTACCACTTCGCATAAAGTCTAATAGCAATAGTGCCTTCGGCTTAACCATCCGGACGTTCGGTAGAGTTATCGTTAGGTCCATCTAATCCCAGATATCGTAAGTTATCGCACGTCCCTTCAGAGTCTTATACCAGACTAGCCAGTCGGCTAGCCCATTAAGGATTATCGCATCTATCTTCTTATTCGTCGTTTCCATCGTATCGGAGGGTCTTTCGGCACTTATAACGGGTATCAAACTGTTAATTGTCAAGAATCGTAGATACGCACGCTCGTAGGGGTTATATGGGCACTCTTGTCCCTGTTGTATTGATTGATCGATCGTCTTCTTCTTACTGTTTTCGCGCACGCGCACCCCTAAAGGAGATTAGTGCGCCGCGTCACATACGAGCCACTAACTCCGATATACCGCGTAAACGCCGAAGTGTACGTGCACCTTCGCCCAGGCCACACACATATGGCCCTTCCCTTCAACAACTTTTGATCGTATGGCCCGTTTGATCGTGTAGCTAGTGAGCACCCGCTTACGCGGGTGGGTTGAAACCAAACCCACCCCATAGTAAGCGGGGGCGTGGCACGGATAGTTGGGAGGGTACCATCACAACACTATGACAGTGTTGCTATCCCACGCCCCGCCATAACCAGCCGCAGCCCGCCTGTGTGGCCCAAAGTTGAAAGCTGACGCATGTACCCCATGGAAGAGAGGTTCACATGCAACCCGCATTCCTAGACACACTAGGCAGGTACTGCTATGGGCACGCATAGAGTGCCTAGGTAGATAGATATAGTGTATTAGTATCAGTGGCTACTAACCAAGAAGAATATAAAGGTTTTGGTCGGAGGGAAATGTGGGAGATTGAAGGGTCTCCTATCTGAGTACTGGGTCAAAAACCCGTGAGTCGATTTGCGTATTCGTCGCCGCTGTCCACAAGCGTGGCGGTGCCCGGCGATGAGTCCGCGTAATTCGCTGCGAAACCTTGCGAACTGATGATGACGACGGAACGCGGATCTCCCATTGGTCGCCGCTCCGCTGTCGCTGCTCTTCTCCTCTGGAAGTACCTACAGATACACTCCCCTCCACATGCTTTGATCATAATCGTATTCCTCCGTCTTGTATGCAGCGACAAAACAAGGCGAAATGAGGGCCATGTAATAGTTACACAGATAAAAAGACGTGAAACATACTCGAAGAATGTGGAATGACAGCGATGTCGAAGTGTGGTGGACGAAGCACCTCGCGTGGACGTCAGATGCCTACTCAGATGGGTACCTAGTAATAGTACCCAGACCCGGGGTAGGTAGGTAGGTGCCTAGGTAGACACCTGTATGTGTAGGTGTACACTACCATGGCGGTCCTCCTCCACAGCCCCCAGGGTCAAAGTACCGCCAGACGGAGATAGGCCAGGCCTTAATTACGTACCCATTACTGAATGGCTGGCCAGCTTAGTGACCACCGTCTCTCCCCGTCCACCAGAATTTCTGCTCCTCGTCACCGAGACTCAACGCAGTCGCATCGTAACCCAACCCAACGTCTCGACTCTGACCATCCCAACTGACCCTGCCGCCCACATCTCCCGCGCGAAATAACGAGAATCTTTCACAAGTTACGGAGCAGGTTTCTCGATTAACGAACGGTCCCTGCAGAGCATTCGCAGCCGCTCACGGCTTCTGCCCAACATGTTCCGAGCTGCCGCCGCCGGTCCCTTCGACGAGGGTGTCGGTACGTGGTTCCTGTTGATACAGCTACTAGCCTGATGGAGACCCTGCTAATTCGTACGACGCCCTACAGCCAAGGCCACCGATGAGAACCTGACGTCGGAAGATTGGGGAGCCATTATCGAGGTCTGCGACCGCGTGGGCAGCGACCAGAACGGGCCCAAGGAGGTTGTCCAGGCCATGATCAAGCGCCTTGCTCACCGCAATGCCAACGTTCAGCTGTACACTCTCGAGGTGAGTTGCCTTGACTTCCACGTTGGCCAGAAATAATCGTCGAGATCCTGATCTGACGCTGACTCCATCTCCCTCTATCTAGCTAGCAAACGCCCTCAGCCAAAACTGTGGCAAGAACATGCACCGCGAGCTTTCTAGCCGAGCATTCACCGACGCGATGCTAAAGCTCGCCAACGACCGCAACACCCACAACCAAGTCAAGGCTAAAATTCTTGAGCGCATGAAGGAATGGTCCGACATGTTCAGCAAGGATGCAGACCTCGGCATCATGTACGACGCCTACTTTCGACTCAAGCAGAGCAATCCCACCCTGCAGGCCCCCTCGGCCCCCCAGAAGACGGGCTTGACAGAACTGGACCGTCAGAAAGAGGAAGACGAACTGCAGATGGCCTTGAAGTTGTCCTTGCAGGAGGAAGAGCGAAAGAAGAAGTCCGCCGAGCCCGCTGTCGCAACATCGTCATCCACCGCCAATGCCGCCGGTCCTGCTGCTCAGGCCGTGCAGTCCCAGATCCAGTCCACCCCCGTTCCTGCGGGTACGACGGCAGCGACCGTCTCGAGGGTGCGAGCACTATACGACTTCGTCCCGTCCGAGCCGGGTGAGCTAGAGTTCAAGAAGGGCGACGTCATCGCTGTGCTGGAATCGGTTTACAAGGACTGGTGGCGGGGCTCGCTCAAGGGAAAGACGGGCATCTTCCCCCTGAACTACGTTGAGAAGCTCACAGACCCCACCCCCGATGAACTGGCGCGCGAAGCGCAGATGGAGGCCGAGGTGTTCGCGGAAATCAAGAATGTCGAAAAATTACTCACGCTCCTGAGCGCGTCCAACACGGCCCCGCGAGAAGAGGACAACGAGGAGATCTCGGTGAGTCGCAAACAACAACTGATGAGCCACATGCGATCCACTAACACACGCCTGGGCAGAAACTCTATCATCAGACACTGGCCATCCGACCGAAGCTCATCAAGCTCATTGAGAAATACTCGCAGAAGAAGGGTATAATCCCCCTCCATCGTCCCGTCATTACTTATTGTGCTCACCAGAAACAGACGACTTCACCCAGCTCAACGAGAAGTTCATCAAGGCTCGACGCGATTATGAGTCTTTGCTCGAATCCTCCATGTCACACCCTCCGCAGCCCAGTTACCACCAATACGCGATGAGGCCCGGTCCTGGGGGCTACCCACCGGGGCCGGGGGCGGGATATCCTCCTCAGGGACCTTCCCAGCAACAGCAGCCGGAGCAGAGATACTACACTCCTGCACCACAAGGTGAACTACCTTGATTGATATTCCAAGTGCACCAAGTTTGACTAGTTGTACATAGAACAACCCCAATACCCCCAGTCCACGCCCTCGCCGAATTTCCAGCGTCCGGCACAAGCCACGCCAGCCCCATTCTACGTAGCTGGTGCCGAGGTCCCTTCAGCAGGTGGTCAAACTCCAGCACAACCCCAGCAGTATCCCCAGCGTGAACATGGTCAGCGTCTTCCATCTACAGGAAAGGCGCCGGCGCCCATCAACACCTCCCCTCCCCCTCCAGCCAACACATATACTGCCTATTCGCAGCCTCCCAACCAGCGGCCGCAGAGCACGTACGGCGCCCAGGAGCTGGCCACATCTGTCTATGATTCCCCTATAGCCACCCATAACCCAAGCTCTGCTGCGACATACACTTCATCGGTCTACTCGCAAGACGACCCGTACAGCAACAATAATCTTTCCAGTCCAGTGATAGGGACGTCCACCGTAGCCGCGCCGCCTCCATCGTCCTTCCAACCATCAGCCCCGACGGGGAAAGCCCCCGGCCAACCATCCCAGCCATCTCAGCCACATCAGTCCCAGTATCAGAGCTACCAACCACCCTCCGTTGCAGGCCAAGACAATTACAGCGCCCCTCCGACGCAGGCACCGCCGCCTGTACCTACTGGAGCAGCACCCCCCATTCCAGGTGCTGGGAGGTCAGAGGCACTAACACCACCTCCTTTACAACCCGGCGGCCCTGCCTATGATGCCAGACAGGGACTCCCAAGCCAGGCATCGCAGCCGCAATACAGAGCATATGTCCCGCCGGGCGCCGCGTCCGACGGGCCAAGCGCCCCCCCGGCGAACGACTACTATCGGCAGAGTGGTGTTTACTAGGCGTGGAGGAATAGGGCCCTGCGCTGGCTGGACTAGACAACAAAGGGAGAGGAGGGGTGAGATGGGGGTGACGAGGGGCAGCCTCTATTTTCAGCAGCCACTACACTCGTTCTTCTCGGGACTCCAGCGACGTCGTTATTTCTCACCAGTGCTTCTTTGTGGCATTCGGATTTCGAGCACCGTCACACAGTCTTCCATATTGCATTGGAGGATGACAATGACATATCTCATGGTCCCCTGGAGCCTTTTTTTCATCTTCATTTCCACAGGACCGGGGACGGGGTGAAGGAGAGGATGACAGGGACAAGAAGCACATACTCAGAGATCTGTACTATACTCATCATTGATTTTAATACATCAGGACTCTGCCACAGCAACCTCGATTTCGGAACAGGATTTCTATCGCTAGAATTTCCTATCGATAGCGTTTTCTCGTGTAAGGACTAATCATGAAAGGTAAAAAGCGCGTTATAACAATGCCTCAGGCAAGTATCTCACATCATCGCATAATTTCCCATTTTGCATCACCGGCTACTAGTGGCCAGTAAAGTAAACGACTTGGGCTACGTTAATTTGCGACACACACACATCCTTTCGTTGAGATAGAGCAGAGTCTGAACACGGGAGAAATAGGTAGAGCGGTGGGCGACTACCACCGCCGGCCGAAAGTCTCGTGCTCTGTTTTCTGTGGTGCTTTGCGCATCCTCCCCTGCAGCAAGCCAGTCTCGGGAGATACCTGCCTGCTACTGCCGGCCGAGGGGCGAGGCTGCGCCTCGACGAAGCTATCGTCGTCGCGGACGCCCGCACCACCACCATGCGATTCGCGACGGAACAGATCCATGATCTCTTTGAAGCCAAGCTTGAAGGCATCCTTCTTCATACCACCTTCAATGGCCGTCTCGGCAAGCAGTCGTTTCTTCTCCTGCAGCTGGAGAATGCGCTCCTCAACGGTCTTTTCCACGGTTAATTTGTAGACGACAACGTCGACTGTTTGAGTAAGACGATGGACTCGATCGATGGCTTGCTCTTCGACAAACTGCAGCAGAACAAGAGTCAGAGGTGAGGTCTGAGAAGTAGTCACGCGCTAACTTACAGGATTCCAAAATGGCTCGAGGATGATGACGCGCGTGGCAGCGGTCAAATTGAGACCCAAACTGCCGCACTTGAGACTGCACAGCAGGATACGCGTGTTCTTGTCGTTGCGCAAACGGTACAAGCTGGCCTCGCGCTCGTCGTTCTTCATGCCGCCGTCGTAGCGCGTGAACTTGAAGCCCTCCTTACGGAAAAAGGGCTCCACGAGGTCCATCATTGACGTGAACTGCGAGAAGACGATGAACTTATGCTCGTCCACCTCCTTGTGTAGGAGCTGCATCATCTGACGAATCTTGGCAGACGCCAGAATCTGGGATACCTGGGCTTCGGGACGGTAGTTTGTGTCTTGATCAGAGTAGAGCTCTGATTCGTCGATTCCGGTCTCTTCCTGCGAATCAGAGTCCGAGTCTGTTTGGGATGACTGAAACGACCTTTGTTGCCTATCCTTGGACTGCGATGCGATTGCTGCTATCGAGGGCAGGCTGTCGTCAGAGTCGTAACTTTGGTCCACGTTTTGCACGTGCTTGATCTCGTCATCTTTGACTATGAAGCTTCCAAGCTGGCTGCCGTCATCTTCGTCCTCAGACTCGTGTCGTGAGTCCTCGGAACCAATTGAGTCACCGCCTCCCTCCGCATTCTCATCCTCTTCGCCGCCGGCTTTGCCCACCCGTAGTTGTCCTCGTTGGTTCTCCGGAATAAGCCAGCTACCATCAGCTTCCTCGTCATCACTGTCGACGACGACATTCCGGTTTCTGGGCCGCCTCGCATGAAGCTTTTGTGGGCTTTCATCCTCGTCATCCATTATCAAGCTCTTGTTGGTCACCTTCCTTGCCGTTTTCTTGTTGCGCTTCGGCTTTTCCCTCCTCGGTGTCTCATGTTCCTTGAAATAGGCCAGGTCATCGTAGCACTCTTGGCAGGTGTCCTTGTCACTGTTCACGACATCCTCGGACAAATGACGCCCGCAGATACCACATGTCTTCATGACGATGCCCATATCACCAAACATATCGGCAAGCGAGTCCACGTCAGCTTTGCTCTTCTGAGACGCGTCGGTAGAAATAGCGTCCTCATCTTTGTCGAGTTTCCCCTCGACCAGCTTAGGATGGTTGCAGGCTTGACGAAGCCGAAGAAGAAGGACCAAAGCATTAGCGTAATCCACCTTCCCCTTGAGCATCCTTTCAATGCTCTCGTCGGTCCTGGCCTCCAGTCTGTCATAAAACCGTCGTTCCGCTGGAGAGAATTCTGTCGCGACGGTTACGACTTTACGATCCGTAACTTTGAAGCCCGTGCTTGACTTCTCCCCTTCTTTTATCGGCTTGCCGCCAGGGTTGAGAGCGCCCTCCTCTTTAAGAATGTTTTTGGTTCGGCGCTTCATGAAACACCGCAGAAGACTGTGGAGGCGGCGGATAGCGATATGGCCCTTGCCGTTCTTCAAAGGCTTTTCGATCTGCTCCTTCCATTCTTTGAGGTCATCGTAGGGCTTTATCCTCAGAAACTTGATGAGAGACTGCAGCTCTTCGAGGTTGTTCTGCATCGGTGTTCCTGACAGACACCAGCGATACTCCGAGCGCAACGCGTAGCAAGCCTTGGTGGACTTGGCGTTTCTGTTCTTGATGGTGTGTGCCTCGTCGAGCACCACTCGCCACCAATGAAGGCCAAAGCAGCCTGCCTTGACCCCATCGTCATCCTCAGACGAATGACCCCATTCCGACACCAGGACCTGGTAGGTAGTGACAACGACGTCGTAAAATGCGAGATCTTTGGGTCTTTTGGTACGTTGAGGCCCGTGGTGAACGTATACCTTGAGCCCGTGCGATCTTGCAACCTTCTCTTTGATTTCCGACTCCCATTGCCTGATTAAGGCGAGGGGTGCCACCACCAGCGTCGTCTTTTCGATGCCCTCGAAATGCTTCTTCCAACCTTTTTCGGCCTTGATGGGCTTCTGGTTGCTCAGAATGAGCGAGATAGTTTGAAGCGTCTTGCCGAGACCCATGTCGTCGGCCAGGATTCCGCCTTTGGGCACCTTTCCTCTCTTGACCGGTCCGAGCTCGCGGCCTCTCATCCACTCGACGCCCTCAACTTGATGAGGCAGAAGTCTCACCTTAAGACCCTCCATGCTACCATCCTTCCCAGTCTCGTCTCCATCACCCTCCGCCTTGTCTTCGTCTTCGTCCTCCATGCCGCCTTCGAGAAGTGCCTTCAGATCCGCAGAGGCTTTGGCAGGGTCGGTGTAGAACTCGGCATCACCAAAGATCTCGGTGGGTCGGTACGTTGCGGGGTTCGCGTCGGGCCCAATGGAGCTGTACAGGGTGCGAGGCTCCGGCTTACGGTCTTGGTACAGGGGCACAGCTGGTATTGCAACCTGTTGAGACCTATGATGCTCTGGCCGAGATTTCCGCTCGTTGAAGACGCCGGCGGCTTTCTGCTTAAGAGAGGACATCATCTTGGTCGGGTGGCCGAAGACCGGCCGCGGAGAGGACGAGGGGTGGAAAGGATCGCGACGCTTTGTGTCTGAGAAGAAAGATTCGAGCGCATCAGAGTGAAGTAACGATTGCTCCTGGACGCTGTTGTGGTTTTCTTTGGAATTCGGCCGCGAGTGCTGCCCAAAGTCATCTTTCGCAATCTCGACGACGTCGGGACTATCTGGGTGTCGTTCAGGCGCACTGGACAGTGCATTCGTGCTAGCAGCAACTTGCGGCGGTTTCAGTTTAGGTGTTGTTGATACGCGCATAGAGTTGAATTTCGTGGTGAGAGCGTCAGCATCGAAGGGGGGCAAATCTCCCCTCAACGCACCCCGATGATCTTTGGCAGGCGAAGATGCCCTGGCGTAGTCCTCGACGACTAGAGGCTGTACATCTTTGTGGGAGTTGATCGAGCGCAACGGGCCCTTGACTGGGCTGCGTTGATTAACCATGACTGGGTGGACTCGGTGTGGTATCTTTTCGTAAGCAATGTCGACTTGTGTTGGTTGCTGACGCGGCGATGACAGCGTCGGCGTTGTGTGCAATCGGATCGCTTGTCTGAGGTGATATTTTTTTCCAGGGCTGGACGCAAAGTCGGCTACTGGCTCTCTGTCATTTCGGAAGGAGGCGTCAGCGATGCTCAGGCGGGAGGCGACAATTAAGAAAATGTAAGTGGTCTAGAGCAGCTAACCTCGGATGAATCTCGATGAGACTTCGACGGCGTGGAAAGCGGTTCCAATATTTTGTCGCAACCTCTAGAAGTTCTTGGGTGGTGGGATCTTCTTCTGTCGTGTCTGTGGAATCGCGTGTCTAGTTGTGAATGTGGCTTTGTGTACTTCCTGCCTGCAACTGCAGTTAGTGTGTGTCCAATGACATACGTATCTCTCCCCAGCAACGAGTAGGCAACCGGGGCAACGAAAAGCTTAAGTGCACTTGTATGTATGGCGGGGTCATTGAAGCGGTGCCTACTAAGGCTAGGTACAGATAAGTACAAAGTCCGTTTACACTTACAGATCCGTACAGTACACGTTTTCTCTGCGCACTTTATCGCCGATCATTGGCACCACAAGATATCATCTTCTATGGGCACATAGTTTCAGGTGCCTCCTGCCTGTCTACTACCTAGGTAGATGCCAAGTCTATCGTCTAGATGGGGTATCAGTGTAAGGATCAAAACCAACGCGCCGCTTTGCCTCTTTTCTGGCCTTCAACCGTTCTTCCCCCTTCAGCCCAGTCGTCGAAGTCTCTTCAAGAAAGAACGTCAGAATATGGTCGTGAATAGTCAAATGCGAGGCCTGCTGAAATTCTTGCAAGCTTGTCAACCTGATTAGCATCTCCAACAGCGAAAGTGATGTTGTGATACCACCAAATGGCGATCGTTGAACGAATGAGTCTGTGTTATCCATTGAAGCGGTTGCCATGTCGCGGTTGTAAGGACGCGAAGGCCTCTGTGAGGCCCTGGTGGTGGGAGATGGTTGCAGAGATATGTTATGTATCTGAGCCACAAGCTCCGAGTCCAACGACGCTCTTGTCTGCTGATGGTATCTCAAAGGCTGCCCTGGCATACGCGGAGGTGTTGCTGGAGAGGCTTGCGGACTATCCCCTTCTTCTGGGAAATCGCCGTCTTCCGCCTCACTACTCTCAATGTCGTCTTCAAAAACCTCCAGCGCGATCCACTCAGAGTCCAGATGCTTAGGAAACTTCCTCTGCGAGGAGCATGTTGGTGGTTCTGGCGCGTCCAAGAAGACATCCAGCGCCGCGCTCTCCTCTAGGAGTTGCCGGTCGATGTCTCCTTGTGCGTCTTCCGCGTCCGAATCATGCCCAGATTGAGAAGACGTCTGAGACCCGACCTTGTCAGCGTGTCTCATCATTTCTTCCTGCATCTGTGACGGCGGCTTCGCAGTTGTATCTCGTTTCAACAACAGGACGGGGTTGTTGTCCATACCATCCTCGCTGCCAATGTTGAGTATGCGGCCGGTGTCGGCGTAAAATATCTTGGAGATCTGGTGGATCGGAATAGACTCGCGGATTCCTGCACAGCGAATATCGTCATAATGGCCTGCCGGAGAATCCAGATCGTCGTGGGCACGGCCATCATCCAGATCTTCGATTATTTCCAAATGATACGCATACTCGTTGCGTCGCCCCGCCGCAGAGGAGACTGTCCCAAAGAGACGGCCTCCGCCAAAATCCCGACTCCCCTCGACCGCTGGCTGGAAACCATTTCTAGCGTCGAAGACATGATCCATTGGGATCCTACAAAGGCGCACCCTGGCCTTGTGAATGACTTCTTGCCAGAGAGGTTTCCTCTCACCCTCTTCGATATCGAACGGTTCGGTCGTGTCAGCCGAGCATTCCCGCTGAGACGATTTAGAATTGCCCGTTTTTTTTGTCTGTTGCTCCGGGCTCAAATCGGCATATCGCGCCGCATGGCCGACAAACAGCATGAAGAGAGACAACGTGAAGGAAGGCCCGATCTGAACAGGGCGGGATGGATCGGCAGCAAACTGCGTGTCCCCAAAGGTCAGAAACATACCAGCTTGCAAGAGCCTGGACGGAGATATGCTCGGGGACATGGAAGAGTTGAGGCTCTCCCCGGACGCGGTGATGGCCATGTGCAGCAGGGGTATATCCCTATCGATTCGGGCCAACAGATCCTTCATATCGTCGATGATCGCCTTAAGCTCGTCCAGTTGCTGGTCTGCGTCCGTACTCCTGCGCAAAGGTCCACTGGGCACTTCCCCAGCGTCAGCGGCCTGCTCGACACGGCGACCCAGAGCAATGATGTCTTGGTGAAGACCCTTGGCCAAGGGTAGGGCCGACTCCAAGCAGGCATTGCCTCTTCCAGACCTATTTGGACATTAGCAGATGCATTTGGTCTGAGCTTTCTGAAAAGCCTACTTGAACTCGATTAAGTCAATCGCGGGGGAGACGATCTTGAAAAAATGTTAGCATCCTGAGGTAACATGCCGCAGGTGAATGACGAGCACTGACTTTGATCTTGCTGTCCAATACTTTCTGAAGCTTCTTGAGTTCGGAACCGACGCCCCTATCATCCACGGTTTTCATGAGGCGAGAGCATTGAGAAAAGGCGTAAGTCGACGTTAAGGCTATGCCTGACCTGATGGCCATGTTCATCGCCTGGACACCCAGTCTGGTGAGTAAATCATCCATGACTGTTGCTCGGCGATTTCCATGCTGCGGCCAAAACGAGACTGGTCATGGACAGTGGACCAGTCCAGCGACGGGCAGGAAGACGTTGTCCTGTAGAAGTGGGGGTTGAAAGGCACGTCAAATAGGACGAACCGTCCAAACAGGTGCAGATGGCTTTGAAATATCCACCTGGGAAAGGCCCAATCCGTGAGGTTGAGAGTAAAGTCATAGTTTTCTAGTGTTAAACCACTCTTTCTATAAAGGAATTACATGGGTTAGAATTGGAATACGCTTTACTACATTAAGTCTAGCTAGCTAATAGTAGGAAAAACTGTAGTATTTTCGAAATAAACTATAACGTGGTTAATAAGCGAGCTGCTAAGACAAGCGAGCTGTCATCTCCTTATCGCACCTTGAATAGTACTTTTTAAATATTTATTATAAGTCGAATATATAATAGAACTCTTTAGTTATAACTTAATATATTACTATCGATAAGAGTTTTATTTAGGAAAATAAATCTGCTAATATTCTACTCTTATAGTTATGTAGATAATATGTTTTAGCCTTATCGTAGACCCACTTTTCGTATAGAGCTAATTAGAGTTAATATTAAATTTTATAGTATTTTACTTTTAGAATTATAACGATATAATAAACTTAATTATAAGTTTTTATATATTCTAGATTATAAATAAATTTATTATAAATATTTTAAAAAAAACTGCTTTATAAGTAGTAATAAGAAACCTAACAGCTCGCTTGTCCTAGTAGCTTACTTATTAACCACGTTATATTAAGATAATTATATTTTAAATAGTATTTTAAGTATTTTATTTTATATAAATATTATTTATATAAAAAGTATTATTATATTTAGAAACTAGAGTCTTATGGTATGGAATAATGACTAGAGGCTAAACTCAGGTAGTTATAAAATTAGTGTTAACAACCCTGACTGCTGCCTACCCCTCAATTGTCAAGTGCACTACAGTGCGACGTCAATAGCCAGTCAGCAAACACCCCGCCGTTTAGTGGATAAGGCCCCAACGCTGTAAAAACCTGAAGAGCAAAAAAGTCAGTCGTGACTCCAGGTGACCGACAATCCAAACATCTTAATTATCTACTCGGTAGACACGTAAACGAGAAATTTGTGGTTTCGCGGCAGGCACCAAGTCAAAAAGGTGAGTCATCAATGTTACTGTGGTGGCTTTGCCTTGTTGCCGTTTCTTTTTGGGAGGGGCAGCCCTCTAACCCCTCTTTAAATCTTTCCTGAGCGCAGTCCTAACATTCTATCCCACTTCCAGCTGACCACATCTACCGGAACCCGCTCGATCGTTCACCACTCAACACCATCCCCTCCCGTTGGATCCGAAACCCATTGACATCTGCTGCCCCGCCGAAATACATGACAATGTCGAACCTCAACTCGTGGGAAGACGATCCTGCCGCCCAGGACGACAACAACCTGTCGCGACAGGCCCAGCAGCAGCTTAACCTCAACCAGCACAACCCCCAAGCGGGCACCTTCCGCCCAGGAGCTTCTTCTTTTACGCCCGGCGCCCAGACCTTCCAGCCCGGTCAGCAGTACGGCGGTTACGCGCCTCAATACCAGCAGTACTACAACCAGGCCTACGGTGGCGGCTATCCCCAATATGGCGGCCAGCAGGGTTTCAACCAATACGGGCAGGCAGGCTATGGAGGCTACGGCCAGCAGCAAGGCTTTCAGCAGCCATACGGTAAGTGACACTCATTACATTCACGCAGATCTCTCGATGGCGGTCTCCGAGACTGATAATCGGCAGGCCAGGGATACCCTCAGTACGGCCAGCAGCAACAACCACAACAGCAACAACAGCCCAAACCTCAAGACCAGAAGCCTGCCCCCACCATTGCTAAGCGCCCTGATAATGCCTCCGCCTCTGGGGCGGATGCGGCTCCGCCCCAGCCAACAGTGAAGAAGGAAGGCGGCGCCAAGGTTCTGAGCATTGGTGGCGACGCTCCGAAGCCCAAGGCCAAGGTTCTCTCCATCGGTGGCACTCCTCCGGTGAAGGAAGAAAAGAAAGAGGAGCCGTCGAAAGAAGAACCCAAGAAAGAGACTAACCCGGCTGCCGAAGCTGGTGCTAAGGCCACGGCTGCCAAAGCCATCGAGAAGACTGGTGCTTCAGCCACTAAGTCTGGCAAGACCTCTCCTTCACCCTCGTCTGGCCGCTCCAGTCCTTCTGGCGGTGGCAACAAGGGCGTTGTCCGGGAAGCCGATGCCGTCCAGAAGGAGCAGACCGCCGATGTTGACGAGGAGACTCTGAAGGAGATTTATGGCAAGGAGCATGTCAACATTATTTTCATCGGTCACGTCGACGCCGGAAAGTCAACTCTGGGCGGTTCTATTCTGTACGCCACCGGCATGGTTGATGAGCGGACGATGGACAAGTACAAGAAGGAAGCCAAGGACCTCGGCAACCCTTCTTGGTACCTTTCATGGGTCATGGATTTGACCAAGGAAGAACGTTCCAAGGGTAAAACTGTCGAGGTCGGCCGAGGTTTCTTCGAGACGGAGAAGCGTCGTTACAGCATCTTGGACGCCCCGGGTCATAAGACGTACGTGCCTAACATGATTGGTGGCGCTTCGCAGGCCGATGTCGGTATTCTGGTCATTTCTGCCCGCAAGGGTGAGTACGAGACTGGCTTCGAACGAGGCGGTCAGACCAGAGAGCACGCCATGCTGGCCAAAACACAGGGTGTCAACAAGCTCATTGTTGCCATCAACAAGATGGACGACCCTACTGTTGAGTGGTCGGAGGAACGCTACAAGGAGTGCACAACCAAGTTGTCCCAGTTCCTCAAGGGCACCGGCTACAATCTGAAGACCGACGTCTTTTTCCTGCCAGTTGCTGCCCAGCAATCCATGAACATCAAGGAGAGAATTCCCAAGGGTGTCGCACCCTGGTGGGAAGGCCCTTCATTGCTCGAGTATCTTGACAACATGAAGGCACTAGAGCGCAAGGTCAACGCGCCTTTCATGATGGCCGTCGCCGGCAAGTATCGCGATCTGGGCACCATGATTGAGGGTAAGATCGAAGCGGGTGTCATCAAAAAGGGCATGTCGCTCGTCATGATGCCCAACAAGCAAAACGTGGACGTTGCTGCCGTCTACGGCGAGACTGAGGAGGAGGTCCAGGTTGCGCAATGCGGTGACCAGGTTCGCATCCGTCTAAGGGGCATCGAGGAGGAAGACATCATGCCCGGATTCGTCCTATGTTCGCCTAAGCGGTTGGTGCACAATGTCGCGACGTTCGAAGCTCAAATCCGCATCCTGGAGCTGAAGAGTATCTTGTCGGCGGGATTCAACTGCGTGCTGCATGTTCATGCAGCCATTGAGGAAGTAACCTTTGCAGCCCTACTCCATAAACTGCAGAAGGGAACGAACAGAAAGAGCAAGCTGGCGCCATCCCATGCTAAGAAGGGTGACAGCATTATCGCACGCATGCAAGTCATTGGTGGCGCCGGGTCAGTTTGCATCGAGAAATTCGAAGATTACCCGCAGATGGGTCGTTTTACCCTCAGAGACCAGGTTCGTCGCGGCCCAACCCCAACGCTACCAATACCTTACCCGATATAGCTAACACGATTGAATACAGGGACAAACCATTGCCATTGGCAAGATCACGAAGTTGATCACCGATGACGCGGCTTAAGCAGGCAATATGTCAGTTGAAAAGCACAGGTCGAACTCGGGCGAGAGAAGCAAGCGAAAGAGCCCTCTTCTCGATTGGCATGCGACGTGAAAAACGTACTTGATCATCACCGCTGAGGTTTCTTGGTCGCGGCCGAAAACGCACGTAAATCAGCATAGAATAACAGGAGAAAAGAGGAAGACGGAAGGCAAGACGACGTCATGGGAGGGCGGCATTACTGAGTGGGGACGAATCACATCGGACTCGGCGGGATGATAGGGCGGAGGTAGAAACCGAAGTTGTCGCGCCGGGCTCAATCATACATGCCACCATCGCTCTGTCACGTGACAAATAACTCCATTAGCTACTTCCAGCGGCATCTCTGTACCATCTCTTTGGTAATCGACAAGATAGTTTCCCCAACACTCCTAACCTTGCTGCGTGCTCTGGCTGGTGACAGACGTTCAATCTCAACCCCCCCCCCCCCCCCCCCCCCCCAAAAAAAAAAAAAACAGGCACGACGATGGCTTCACGATTCGACCCCAGTAGCGCAAGGGGATTGACAGATTTTGAGGGTACTACCTGGAACTACACTCATCCCGAAAGCTCCCGACGATAAACGTTCTCGTCGGGACCAGCCAGAGATGAAAACCAAGAACGATGAGAATGCCTGCGACATTGTCGGGTGAGATTCCGAATTATTTTCGCAGGGCTGTGCCGTATGTTCGGGGAACTAGGACAGAAATGCGAAAAGAGAAATACTAGCAAGAAAAAGGCAAGGATTTGTCAGGTTGAAGTCGTCGGTGTGCACGCACTAGTGAATGCCAGCGTCCAGTGTCCAGGTACTACAGTCTACTATGTAGGTAGTACTACCTACATACCTAGATACCTAGATAGTACCAAGGCACGCCGGTAGGGACGTACTGCTACCATGAAGCGATGGACCCGACTACGGCAATCGTTAGTGGGGCAGCGGAGCCGAGGAATCCCGGCTTAACGGAGTCTGCGTCTCAGCTGTCAGCCCAGCTCAGCCCAGCGGTCAGCTAGGTTTGTCTCACGTGCGGCAGAAGGCGCTGGCAGACGTTTACATGGTGCAGTGTCCATCCGGGCTAGAACAGTCTCTCAACACGGAATGATCTCGTCTCCTTGTTCCCCAGTGTCAAGGGACCGTCCCGACGCCGCGCCTGGTATGTTGACGCTGGCTCTGCTCCCTCTTATTATTATTTTTTGTCAGCCACATGGCCTGCCTCAAAGGCAGGCATGTACGTAATAGCAAGTCAAGGTGCGATGATGGCGATGGATCAACTTTTAGCCCGTGGCTCGTTCCCGCCCAGCCCCCTTGTAGAGGCCTTCGGGCAGGGATGATAACTGTAGGCCAGACGATAAACTGCTATTTGAGGTTGCTAAGTACTTGGTCCTCCTTTTTTGGACTCGATCAGCGACCCCAAGATATGGGGGAATACACGTAGACGCTGAGAGGGAAGTAAATTGAGATTGTGTACCGGAGAATGTCGGAACGGGCAGGGAAAGGTGAGCTGCCATTATCCTAGAGGGGCTTTGATTGGCCATGCACAACGGGACGCGGGGTAGCTTGCACTAGATGCCCGGCTACTTGTAGGGTGGGGGTGGTATTATAGTGGGGCTGAGCGGCTCTCATGCAGCACCCGAACGTCATCTTGTGCAAGATTTGGGGCTGATGAGCGGGCTTGGGGCGCTCTTCGAGGGTCTGCCCGTGAAAGCCCGATGGAGACAACCGAGACGTGCGGGATCGAGAAGAGAGGGGGAGGGGTGTGGCGAAGGAAACAGCCGCGCTATGAACATGGTATTCTCTTTCTCGCATTGCCGACAGTGCACGCACACGAGCGCGGCAGAATGGACGATTCCTAAGGATTTTCGTGGACCATGTTTCGGCTGGAATACCTACCAGTAAAGCTCATGCTGAGGGAACGATGCTTGTGTTTTCCGGCATAAGCTATTCCGGGGTAGGAAACACTGATCCATTAGATTTGAAGGTGCCAGCGCGCCAAGGTGCAGTAGGCAGCCGGCAATGGCAGTGTAGCGTCGCTGCAAGGTCGAAAGAGCATGGCCAGATCAGACCAAAGGCAGCCCACAAAGGGGGGTGCTTGACTTTCTGTAGGTAGGTAGGTACCCTGAAAGACGGGACTCCACCGAGGACGGGGATGAGCACCTAGGCTTAGGTAAGAGGAACCAACCGCCACAGGGTGCTTCTTGAGTTGTCTCAAGGTAAAATGGTGTCCGAGCAAAGCCTTTGTGACCTATGTGAGGCTGACTCAATCGCGCGCGTTCGGTCAAGGAATTACTGCACGATAGTCCTAGGATGTGTCAGTCTCTGACGCATTCACAAAGCCGAGGTCACCCGCCCGAAGCGAGAAGTTGAATTATCATGTTTGGCCTGTTGTTATTCCCTGTCCTAGAGAATAGACCATTGAGGCCGCTCGAGCGCGATGTACCTTACATACATCGCACCTAAATGCCTGAGAAAGGCACCTTTACCTTAGGTGACAGGTACTTGAATCAGGTCACTCGAGAAGAGGCCGACTTGCGTAAGGCGACAAGAAGTAAACCAAGCCGGTCTCGGAATGTCGACAGTAGAACCCAAAGATCGCAATGAGGAATTGAGAAGTGGAAGACCCCCGGAATACAGTCTGTGACGGAATGAACTCGGCAACATGGACGTTAGCCAGGATTCGGAAGTCTCAAGCCGACGCCACGGAGACGTACGGGAGGACAAGTGCAGACTGTGGAGGGGAGGCCCCAAGCAGGTACCTATCTCGGAACCTCCTCTCCATCAATTACATCACTGACGAATCCGTCTTATAAGTTACCTACCTGGTAGGTCGGTTGCTTACTATAGACCGTATATGCTACATAGTACCAAATGAAGTATCGAGTCAGTTCTTTTTCCGCGCACAAGTATGTAAATCTCAGTAACCAGATCATCATTTTTTTCTCATTTTCGCTTGCCTCGACGGTAAATCATGTTGCTCTATTGTCTGCGATTCATTTATGTACTATTAGCACGGTTCTGGCTTAGTCCCACCCACGCGAAGCCCCTACCGCTGACACACTCTAATAAGGCTAACACTTCACTTATGCTGGTTCCATGTTCCGTTCCCGCACGATAACATGGCCCGAAAAGCCGACTGACGAGGCCGGAGCCCTCGTTATCTTATCGCCAGTTTACACTACACCCCCTCCTCGTCTACCACCACCCCCATCCTCATCTATCATACAAACCCCCCTCCTTGAGTATGCATCATTCCTCTATCCCGGTCCTGGGCAAGGGTATTTTTCTGTGCAACGAACCCGAGATAATATCGTGAAGCGCGCAGCATCGACAAACTAGCCAGTTACATTGTTGCCCTCGCCCCCGCGACTCCACACGCCGCGCCCGTTCTTATAAGTGGACTGCCCCGTTCTGGTCCTTCTATCCTCGGTTCCGGTCTGAGCAAGCCACGAAGAAGCCTTGTCTATCGACTCCTCCAAGTGGATACCATTCCTTCTCGATCCCTGAAAGCGGACGAGAACAGAAGCCTCCAAGTCTTGACCCAAGCCTTCAACACCCGATCTCTGTGACCCCTCAGAATCTTTTATAACCATGAAGGATCCCGTCCAAAGAACCGCATCCCCCTACATTGACCCAGCAGTCAAAGGCCCCAAATCTCAGATTCTCTCCGACGGACACCAGGCAGATTTACGCAAAAGTTCGTCCCCTCTCAGTCGTCTCCCTTGAGGCCTCTTGCCGATTTCTCCCACTTAGACGCAAACTTAGTTTTGCGTCTTTCGTTCTATTTGCATTGATACACTTAGGACTGCCCCCTTCCGGCTTTCCTCCACTACCCGCGAACACATCAGTAGCTAACATGTCGAAAAATTTCGCAGTGATTGCTAGCAACGTCAACAAGACCCCCCTCCACCCAGGTGGTGTCGCGTACGTCCTTTGTCCCACGCATTTGACTGCGATCAACGCAGAGCCCAAAATGTCTGTACTAACCTAAAGAATCTCTAGTCCTCATCACGAGCACACCGAACTCGGTAAGCCCCTCATATCATGCGACCCGATCCTCTAGAAACCTGTCCTCGTGACAACGTATACATGTCTGACAATTCGAACAGAGGAGGAGCTACACGAGACCGCTCACATCGACTACGACCGCGTCGCCATTGTAAGACGAAACAGTACGATTTGCACGATTAGGCGGGCAACTGACATGGCCGCGACATAGATCCCCAATCCTTCGGTTCCCGCCCTGTATGAAGACGCACTGGTGTACGAGAGTGGTTCGGCTATCACATCCAGTGGCGCCCTTACCGCGTACTCCGGAAAGAAGACTGGCCGCTCGCCCCTCGACAAGCGAATCGTCGAGGAGGACAGCTCCAAGAACGACATCTGGTGAGTCCCCGAACGTCGGCTATGACAGCCAGAATGCAACTTTCTGCTGCCGCTGACCATCGAATGAGTAACCATTTGCTAACAATGAGTTTACAGGTGGGGTCCCGTCAATAAGCCCATGTCACCCGAGGTAAGAGAAACTCTTGGTTTGGGTCATGAAGCGTCGAGGCACAGCAAGCTACCTGTCGGCATTCTTCTTCGTATCCCCTACTCGGCCTATTCCACACCCCTGGCCCCAATTGCGTCAGCGCAACCAAGTCCTCCCTACACTGCTCAATCTGTCGCTGCACAAATCAACAGCAAGCGTGTCGCCAACGAGTCACGCGACCAGTCCAGGCTTGAAAGATCAGTTCTTTTCACACAGGCATAGACCGAGTCAGCCGCACGCAAAAGGGCATGGACGATGAATACGTCATGTTTCAGAGCAGCGCTGTAGCTCAGGGCGGTATTTCCTTCCCTGGGGCTCTTCGCATCGCTGGTGGCCGCTAGCACGTGTCTGGGGCCTCATCGAGGTGCCTTCGTTCGACTCGGATCCCCAGCGGGGCCCGATCCGGTCAGGCGGGAGGACCGGCAGGCGGTTTGCGACGGCAAGCGTGCGTCATGGGGTGTTCCCCTCCACCTCCACAAATCCTGCCGGTCCCGCACTTTAGATGCAAACCGAGCTAGCCCCGATCCATATCCCTGCCATCCCCGCAGTACCGCGCTGAACCTCTGCATTCCTGCTTTTCCCGGGCCTAGGCCCAGTTGGTTACGCAGCCGTCCACTCAATGAACTTTTGCTGACATGTGAGGATCTAGGTCTGGAAGATCAACCGCGAGCGTGCCATCGACTACCTAAACACGAGAAATCGTATCTATGTTGTCGATGGATACGCCGGTTGGGATGAAAAGTATCGCATCCGCGTTCGTGTCATCTGCGCTCGCGCCTACCATGCCCTTTTCATGAGGAACATGCTTATTCGTCCTCCTCGCGAGGAGCTTGAGCATTTCCACCCCGACTACACTATCTACAACGCTGGTTCTTTCCCCGCCAACAGATACACAGAGGGTATGACCTCTGGCACCTCGGTTGCCATCAACTTCGCGGAGAAGGAGATGGTCATCCTCGGTACCGAGTACGCCGGCGAGATGAAGAAGGGTGTTTTCACCGTTCTCTTCTACGAAATGCCTATCAAGCACAACGTTCTCACATTGCACTCCTCCGCGAACGAGGGAAAGAACGGCGATGTCACCCTCTTTTTCGGTCTGTCGGGCACTGGCAAGACTACGCTGTCCGCCGATCCCCAGCGTGCCCTGATCGGTGATGACGAGCACTGCTGGAGCGATCGTGGTGTATTCAACATCGAAGGTGGTTGTTACGCTAAGACTATTGGCTTGTCCGCAGAGAAGGAGCCCGATATTTTTGGCGCCATCCGTTTCGGCTCCGTCCTCGAGAACGTTGTCTTCGACCCCGAGACTCGTGTCGTCGATTACGACGACGCGACGCTGACAGAGAACACTCGCTGCGCGTATCCCATCGAGTACATCAACAACGCTAAAATCCCGTGCAAGTCGGACTCTCACCCTTCCAACATCGTTCTCCTCACCTGCGACGCCCGGGGCGTTCTGCCTCCTATCTCCAAGCTCGATCGCGCCCAGACCATGTTTCACTTCATTTCTGGCTACACCTCCAAGATGGCTGGAACCGAGGATGGCGTTACTGAGCCTCAGGCGACCTTCTCCTCGTGCTTCGCCCAGCCTTTCTTGGCCCTTCACCCGATGCGCTATGCCAAGATGCTTGCGGACAAGATCGAGCATCACAAGGCTAATGCCTGGCTTCTGAACACTGGCTGGGTCGGAGCTGGTGCTGCCCAAGGCGGCAAGCGCTGCCCCCTCAAATACACTCGTGCCATCCTAGATGCCATCCACTCCGGCGAGCTTGCCAACGTCGAATATGAGACGTACGAGACGTTCAACCTACAAGTACCGAAGACTTGCCCGGGTGTTCCCTCCGAGCTTCTTAACCCCAAGGCAGCTTGGACCGCCGGTGGTGAGAGCTTCCAGACCGAGGTCAAGAAGCTTGGCGTTCTGTTCAACGAGAACTTCAAGAAGTATGCCAGCGAGGCTACCGAGGAAGTAGTCAAGGCCGGCCCTGTTGTTTGAGTGGCAGCATGCGAGCATGCCGGATATAGCGTTGCTTCCTTGAAATGTTGGTAATGTGATGGATATTGGTGGGGCATTATTTCTCCAGACCCTCCACTACACCTTTTTTTTCTCTTTTTTCTTTTGCTATTTTGCGTGGATTCTTCATGGTTTTTTGGGCGGGAAAGTTGGCATGCCGAAAGTGTACGCCGCAATATGTCATGATATGCCAGTGAGACTGCCGCAATAGCTTTGTTGCACGAAACACGGGCAATGAGCCCTAGGATTTGGTTTAAACAGCTGAGAATGGAAGTACAATGAACCATGTTCGTTGACGACTGATATTGGTTGTCGAATGATGAATGTTGGAAGTCAAGAGTGCTGCAGTTAACCCGGTAGGTCGCCGCTCAGCTACGCATGGCGACACGAAATACGTGAGCATCTTATGACACGACCAGTCAAACAACTGTTAATCTCAACGATTGGCATTGCAGTTTCTTCTCCAATAGCGCTCTACCTATCCCCGTCCTCGCCCGTTTAGCGGTCCCTGGTTGACATCTTCTCCGCCACGATCCAACTCACATACCCAATAGGAGGCATGTGCACTTCCCGGCCACTCTTGATCTCCCATCCCTCCATACTCGCACCGCACGACCGCATTATGGCTTCCACCTCCACGGGTGTTCTAGTTCTCAGAGCCGAGATGTATCCGTCAAAGACCAGAACAAACGGCAGGATCGGAATCAGATAAGTGAAGACGAGAACCGTCAACGATCGCAGCCTCCAGGCGTGGAGAGGTGCCAAGAGAAACACGCCGATGCCGAGGAGGGCGGGCATGAGGAGAGAATGAAAGTCGCGGCCCTGTAGTTCGAAGATGGCAAAGCCGTCCGAGTTCTCCAGGGTGTTTTTGAGGATTGCTTGGGCCAGTGGATCATCAAAGTGGTGAAAGGCCAGGTTAAAGAGACGGATAATCTTTTTGTCCTTGCCAAGGTAGCCGGCTAGCAGCTCACGCGGCGCATTGGCAGCATCGATACTCTGGCGTTCATAGCCGATGTGATCGCTCTTCGCGGCGGCACGAGCCCAGCTCTCTGGATTAGGATACAGGTCCGTCAAGACGAAGTCGACGTTGGGCTGCTTTTGGGCGGTGAGGTGGCGGTTCACGGTGCGCTCGATAGCCGGTGTGGGGCCGCCGGAGCCGGCGCAGAAGTCAATGAAGGTGTAAGAGGGCAAACGCGGTCCGAGGACGCGCTGGAGAACCTGGGCGGCAAGGTGCGCAGGCGCGGCGGTCTGAAGCACGGGGAACTTGTTGACCCATGCCACGTGGAGTCCCTCTTGAACGTGTGCACGCAGGAAGGACGGGAACCTGATACGCGTTAGAGTACCTCGAGAAGGTCCGTGGGAGATGCACACACCAAGGCTGGTCATCAATCTCGAAGAGGTGCAGGCGTGGAATTAAAGGTGCCATTGGGATGATGTTGAGGTTTCTTGCGACGTGGTGTTTGCGAAATGCTACACGACGTTGGAAAAGTGGCCGTTCCAGAGATTATGAGGTAAAGCCTGTGTCAAAGGGTTTCAGTAACAAGCTTGACATGTGAAGCGTCCGGGGGCCTGAGTGCCGTGGACTGACTGAGAATCGCTGGTGTGGCTCATTAGCATGGGAAACTGGAACGAAGACGATGGAACAGCAGTTGAAGCGACCGGGAAGCGGGAGTCCCAAGTCGCATCAAGACACCAAGTCACTAATAGTACTTGATCTGACTACCTAGGAATAACAAACATAACAACAACGATAGGTGTCTCGTCTATTATAGTATTAGAGAAGGGTTAATAGTAGTATAATAAAGTACTTTTTATAGAATAATATCTAGTATTTATAGTTTTAAATAGTTATTATTAATAACTTAGTTAGTACTAAATTATTATTATTGATTAAGTTTTATAACGTAGTTTATTAGTTAGTGACGAATATTAATTAGTAACAAATTTTCTCCTAGATACGGTCGGCATCTAACTACTTAAACCTTTAACGCTATCATGGGCTAAGGCCCGGCTTAGAGATCTCCGGCTCTGCCGGAGCATGCCCCACTATTCTACCGCACTACACCGCATCGTACGCGCTGCTTAGCTATATCCCTCTGATAGCCCCACTATAGATATCCTCCTCTTTATCTTAAAATAGTTAATCGATAGTACCCTTACGTTAAGTAAGCCTAGGGGCCAGCCCCTTATATATTCTAAGATTAATAATAAAAGATACTATTTAAAACCTTACGAGAGTAATACGATAATTTACTAGAGAGTAGCATAATAAGAAGATACTATACAAAACCTTATAAAAAACAATATAATAGATTTATTAGAGAATAGTATAACCGATATAATAAACATAGAGATTAACTATCGAGTTAATAAAGCAGTTAACATAACCGTCTATCTTCTTTAGAACTAAATAACGTAGCTCTTAATAGCTCTAAATAGGCTTATGTTACTAGATAGAGCAAACCCTATGCCGCTTGCGAGTAGTGTACCGATACAACTATATAGGCTCTAAGTAACGATATAATAACGGTATGTAAAGGGTAAAGAAAGTCCCTACTAAATCCCTTAAAGTTTATAGAAAGGTATAAAGACTATCTAACGTAGTCTTAGTAAATGTATAATAAGATTATTCTAGATATAGGACTTATAGGGAGTAATGCTAAGGTTTAGTACTATATTAACTCGTACTTCGACGTTAACCCTTAATAAGTTATTATTACCTTCTATACTACTAGAGGCCCTAAAGGTAAACAAGAGTCCTCTAAGTTTATAAAGTACTTAGACTGTATATATAAGGACCTAAGTACTACCTCCCGTATAGCTACTAAACTATAAACGATCTACTAATAGAATAATTAGTCCCTCGCTTTATTCCTTCTTTAATATAAGAAAATACTATTAGAAACTAGGGGGGTAGATTGGGTGGATTAGGTAAAGATAACCCTTTTTAAGAGAGTCCTTAGTATATAGTTCTACTAAGTCCTTCTTACTATCGACCTCCTAGTCGATAACTACTATAAATAGCTTATATATATATAAAATATAACTATAAGGCTAGAAAGGCTTTTAGCTATAACGCGTAGAAATAGCTTATACTACCCTAGAGCTACCTAAGTAAATAGATACTATGACGAAGATAGTGACGTAGTAATAACTAGTATTAGCTATATAAAGGATAAGAAGAAAGCTCTAAAGTCGTAGTATTGTTAAAACTACTCCTCTTTGTTTAAATATAGAGTACGAATATAAAGGAATAGCTACTATTACTATAACTATAACGAGATTAGCTATATTGCTATAAAATACTAATAGATCTAGCTTAAGTATAATACTAAGATAAAAAAAGTTAAAAAGTCTTCTAAGTAAGAAGATACTAATAAAGGTAGAGAGATAGAAGAGCTTCTAAACTTTAAAAAAAACTTTAACTTAGGAAAAGAATAACTTTAATATAAAGTTAGGTATTAGAAGTCTAACTTAGTAAGATTAATAAATAGAAAAGGTTTAAGTATTATATAAGTAGTGAATCTATAGTAATGTTAGCTTATATTTATAAGGGGACTTAAGTTAGTGTGGAGGAGTATGGTAGACTGAGGTTATGTGACCGCGGTCTGAGGCCCGTGCTCTCTTAGCTCTAGAGTATCTCGATCCCTAGGCGGATTAGCCACCTAGGGATCCCTCTCTTTTAAATAACACACTTTAGTATTACAATTAACTATATATAGGCTACTTGTGCCTTAATAGTTAGTATCTTTATCGATACTAAGTATAATCTATATATACTTATTAATTATAATCTTATCTATAAGCTCTATTTTTTTATAGTAGAGTGGTTTAAGTAACTACTTAGTAACTTTAGTAAGGCTACTAGAACGACTAAGTTTATTAGTATAGTAGTATTTAATCTCGAACTATATAGTTATAATAAAAAGATCTATACTTATACTATTAAAGAACTTAGGGATAATCTCTTTTTAGGAAAACTATAGATAGAGCGTAACTATATAGAATACTATATAGCTAAGTAGTATATATACTACTACCGAGGAGGTATTAACTTATACCTAAAAGAAAAAGAGGAGTTTAAAAGAGTATAGTAGATCTAAGCCACCCGCCTCCTCTCTATAACCCCCTTCTATACCCTCTACTAGAGAGCGCGTCGACTATATAGAAAAGATATAGTAACTAAAGTATATACTATTAGCTTTACTAATATTAAAAAGACTCTTATAAAAGCTACTAAGAACCCTAACCTTAAAGCCCTAATTCCCCTAAATATACTAACTAATTTTTATAAGTTCTTCTATTCTAATAACTCCTTAAACCTACTACTATATTACTTAAACGTCGACTACTATATCTCTATTATATATAATAGTAGTAGTAATAAAGCGACCTTATTATAGGAGTCCTTTTATAGTATATTAAGGGAGAAACTATTAGTCCTTTATAAAACCTTAAGGGACCTACTTAATAAAAGGTTTATCTATATAAATAGCTTAGATGTATTAGTTCTAGTAATATTTATATATAAATCTAGGAGTAGGATCTAGTTTTATATAGATTATAGGGTCCTAAATAAGGTGACAAAAAGGGACTAGTATTCTCTCTTCTTAATCTAAAAAATACTATATACTATTAGTATAGTTAAGTAGTTTACTAAACTAGATATAATAACTACGTTCTATAAAATAAGGATTAATAAGGGGAAAAAGAAGAAGACTATATTCCAAACGAGATATAACGTACTTAATAAGTGAGTGTTGTAGATAAGCGAGTGTTGTACTACCTTACTATACCTTGAAGACTACTTTTTTAACTATTTTTAAAAAGTCTAAACTTTAATAAAAAACTTTAAAACTTGAAATTAAAATTTTTTATATAATTCTAAATATGAATATAAAAATCTATAAAATTTGATTCTAAGTAATTTATTTAAAGTGGAAAAAACGGAAAGGTAGGTCTGGGATAAGGGTTAAAGTTAGTATTTTAAAAACTATAGATGCTAAATTTTTATAGATTTAATCTCTTATATAAAACCCTTATTAAGAGCGGAATATAAACGTTTATAGCTTTTTATTTAAGTTTAAACTTTTAAAAAATAGTTAAAAAAGTAGTCTTTAAGGTACGATAAGATAGTGTAACACTCGCTTATCTACGACACTCGCTTATTAAGTACACTACTAAAAACATATAATTAATTAAAACTACTTAGAAACCTCTTTATTAAACGTTTTTTTAATAAATTAATATATTTATATATTATAACTAGTGTTCCTATAGATACTATATCGCCGTTAGCCTATCTTAGTTCTTAGCTAGTGACTACTCCTCTAACGCGTTTCCTCCTTAATCTAAGCTATAGCCTCGCTCTATAATTAAAGGTCCTCTACCTTAGTTATAGTAAGACTCCCTCCTTATCTAAGACGTATTTTCTTAGCCCTCTAGCGTTAACTAAGTATATTATTCTTCTCTTAAAGGATTTTATTCTTAGACTTTAATAAAGTAATCTAATATATAAATCTACACGCCCCCTTTAATAAATACTTAGCTACTTTAATAATTAAAGTTAGAGAACTATTCTAATAGTAAGAGATTTGATTCTTAATAAGTTCTAACTAAGAAGACACTTCTATTAAGTTATTTAGTATTTATAAAGTCTATAGAGAACGTGTTATTAAAAGGAACCCTAGGGGTATTAGAGTATATAACTTAATATTAAGTTTTTAAAGTATACTTTTAGTACTTAAAAGAATAAGCCTAGTTCCTTTAAAACCTCTTTAGATATTTTTTACTATAAGGACTTATATAAAAGTATTATAAAACGTAGGGAAAAAGTCTTCCTTTATAATATAAGTATTACTCTAATATATCTTATCCTTAATTTATTAACTATATACTATTTTTAGAGACCTAAAATACTTAATATCTAAGGGCTAAAGTAGATAAGAGGAATAGGTCGATATATAAAGAGTAATAATATCGTTTTACTTATAATATATCTTGAAGTTAGTAGTATAGTGACTTTTATGTTTATTAACGATAAGGAAGTAGTAGTTGCCTTATGTACGCGGTTTTATATATCGATTAAAGTACTAAAACTAATCTAGGCCTCTTTTATTTATTATTTATCCATTTTCTAATATTACAATAACCTAGTCGTATAGTAGACCCGTTTCTATATACTAGGTAGAGAGGTGATATTGCTCTATAACGATAATATATAGTAGAATACTATAGCCTAATAAACTAATAGCCTAGATAACTATAACCTATTTATAGTTACTAGGCTATATTATTTTTATATTAAACGCCTTTTAGTACTTATTATAACTATTCTAAATATAATCTATCCTATTATAAACCTAGTTTTGTTAAAGTTATAGATATCTAAGTCTACGATACTGTATTTTATAACTATATTTACTATAAGCTAAAACCATACGTTTATCGCATCTAGGTCTTTATATTAGACCCTCTTTTAATCATACTTGTAAAAAAAGCGCGTCTAGAGTTATAATTATCGCTTAACGAAGTTTAAGGCCTAGTACTTCCTAACTAGGGGCGCGTTATAGTTAGTAAGAAGTTAATTAGCTATATCTTCTATACTACTAATATAGGGAGGAAATAATTAGGAGTTTAGGTCGAGAATATACTTAACTAGTTTCTTTTCCTTAAGTAGTATTAAATTTTACGAATTAGGTATAGTATTACGTTATAATAGAATACTCTTTAGTTACCAATCTAGTATTTTAAAGTAAACTAAGTATATTTTAGTTATAGTCTAAGTACTAAGACTTAGGTTATTTCTAATAGTTTAAAGGATAAGTTATATTTAAGATTCTTTACTACTTTATACTATAATATATTAACGTAGTTAATAAGCGAGTAGATTAGATAAGCGAGTAGATTAGATAAGCGAGTAGATTAGATAAGCGAGTAGATTAGATAAGCGAGTAGATTAGATAAGCGAG